>ML103286.1:37837-78713 GCA_003697995.1 Taxidea taxus jeffersonii
GGGGGGGGGGGGGGGGGGCCAGAAGGAGAGGGAGGAGCAGACTCCCTGATGATAAGGAGCCCCATGTGGGGCTCAAGCCCAGGACCCTAGGATCATGACCTGAGCCAAAAGCAGATGCTTAACCCAGTTAGCCACCCAGGTGCCCCTGTTGAACTCCCGTAATTCCTTTTCATTATTTTCCATTTTTCCTACCTTTTCAGTCTCTTCTTTTCAGCAGTTTTTAGTGTATATGGTAGCTTTAACTTCACCTTCCTTGTCATTGTACCTCTTACTCTTGATGAACTAAGACAGTATAAGAGGAAGTAAATGGTAGAAGAATTCTAGATGTTTACACAGCATAAAATAAAAATGATTATGGGGCACCTGGATGGCTCGGTCGTTGGACGTCTGCCTTTGGCTCAGGTCGTGATCCCAGGATCCAGGGTTCGAGCCCTGCATTGGGCTCCCTGCTCACCAGGAAGCCTGCTTCTCTCCTCTCTCTCCCTTCTTTCTTCCCTGGCTTGTGTTCCCTCCCTCGCTCTCTGTCAAATAAATAAATAAAATCTTTTAATGAATAAATAAATAAAAATGATATGTTACCTGTCACAGATACCCAGAAAAAATTCAAGCTTCTCTTCATCGCGCACACTGCTTCCTTCCAGCTGGCATTGTAGCAGTGTTAAAGCAGCGCCCCAGATTGGTGGCTGCAGGAGTCCAGGCATTTTACCTACGGGACCCCATTGACCTGAGAGCCTGTCGTGTTTTCAAGACTTTCTTGCCTGAAACACGAATAATGACATCGGTAAGATAGCTCTCTTGGGTCATTAAGTTTCTATCACTGGAAAGAGAGTTAAACATCATTCTAATAATGCAGCAGAAAAAACTGGAAATAATTCTGTTTCCTCATGGCAAGTTAATATACTGTTTTTCTTTTTTCTTTTCTCCCATCTGTGGAGGAAGATTTTACGAGACTTCATTTCCTATTTTATATCTAAATGTTTCTTAGATAGTTTCTGACCATATTTTTCCTATTTTCTTTTCTTCTTAAGAATAAGACATTTCATTTCTTCCAGAGATTTGAGAATTTTTCTTTATCTTCTACCCACCCAAATTGCCATATAATGTAACTAATGAGAAGAATTCCATTAGTGATTACTAAAAAGTAGACAGGTCGGTTTTGTGGCATGTGAACTATATCTCAATAAAGCTGTTAGTAAAAAATGTTGGCAGTGGATAGGCTGGATCTTCTTTGTATTTCATATGAATACAAGCTCATAAATTATGAACTGTGAAATGATAGTCAAATTTTTACTTTCAGGAAGACTCATGTATTTTGTGTTCCAATGTCCAGGTGACTTTCACTAAATGTCTGTATGCACAGTTGGTACAACAAAGGTTTGTGCCAGACCGGCGGAGTGGATACAAGATGCCTCCTCCATCTCATCCCCAGTATCGAGCCCATGAATTGGGCATGAAGTTGGTAATGAACCATAAAATTTTATATTCTTCCTTTATGTAAAAGGGCTCTTAATGGAGTAGTGGTACAGCAAAGGAAGTCTAGAAATATGCCTTACTTTTGTGAGAATGTAGTAAAATATGGCATCTTAAACAAGAAGGAAAAATGGAGGGCACCTGGGTGGCTCAGTGGGTTAAAGCCTCTGCCTTCGGCTCAGGTCATGATCCCAGGGTCCTGGGATCGAGCCCCACATCGGGCTCTCTGCTCAGCGGGGAGCCTGCTTCCTCCTCTCTCTCTCTGCCTCTCTGCCTACTTGTGATCTCTGTCTGTCAAAATAAATAAATAAAATCTTTAAAAAAAAAAAAAAAAGGAAAAATGGGGTATTCAGTTAATGATAATAGAACAGCTGTGAAGCTGTCTGAAAAATTAAAAGTTGATTCCCTCACACCTACTCCAAAATAAATTCCAGGTGGACCAAATACTTAAGAGAGAACATTGAAACCATAAAATCTGAAAGAAAACACAGGAGAATTTTTGATAATCTGAGTAGGAAAGACTTTTTTAAGCATGACTTAAAACTAGAAGCTACTAAAAAAAAAGACTGATAAATTTGATTATTAAAGATTAAACATTTCTGGGGCACCTGGGTGGCTCAGTCCATTAAGCATCCAACTATGATTTTAGCTCAGGTCATGATCTCAGGGTTGCTTAAAATTCTCTCTCTTCCTCTCTCTCTCCTTCTACTTTTCCCCCTCCATTAAAAAAAAAAATTAAGGGGCGCCTGGGTAGCTCGGTGGGTTGAAGCCTCTGCCTTCAGCTCGGGTCATGATCCCAGGGTCCTGGGATCAAGCCCCACATTGGGCTCTCTGCTCAGCGGGGAGCCTGCTTCCTCCCCTGTCTCTCTGCCTGCCTCTCTGCCTTGCTTGTGATCTCTGACTGTGAAATAAATAAATAAAATCTTTAAAAAAGAAAAAATTAAGCATTTCTATGTGGGAAAGAAAAACCCCATAACTAAAGTCAAAAGATAGTAAACCTGAAGAAAGCAATTTAAATTACAAAGATCTAATTTCTTTAATATATATAGAGTTCCTACAAGTCAATATGAAAAAAATACTAATTAATAAAAAATGTTCAGAAACTAAACAGACAGTCCATAGGAAAGGAAATGCAAATGATTTTTAATCTAAACGTAAGAAAAATGTTAGCCCTTGCTCATAATAAAAGTAATGCAACTTAAAGCTATAAAACTGTTTTCTACCATTTGGCAAATATCAAAAAGTTTGATAATATATATTGGATTGATGAAAATATATATATAGAGGGAGATACTCTCAAACATTAATGGGAGTGTAAGTTGATTCATTCTCTTATATAAAAATTTGTGAATATCCATCAGTATATAGATGCACAAACCCTTCTCAGTATTTTCACTTCTAGATATTTCTCCTCTGTATATTTTACATGTGTACAAAGATGTATGAGGGTACTCATGACAGCAGTATTTGTAGTAGTAAAGATTGGAAACCACCTTAATGCCTATTGGTAGGGGAATAGTTAGATAAATTATGGTCTGCCTATGCAGTGAAATGGTTAAATTTGTATGATCATATAAAATGATCTCCAAGGCATATAACTTAGTGAAAAGCAAGGTTTAGAACAGTGTATGTTGCCATTTAATGACCAAAGGGATGCAGTAGGATATATAGACACAGACCACACATCTGCTTGAATGCATACATTACTTCTGAAAAGATATGCAAGAAATTGGTAATAGTATTTTCTCTAGAGTGATCAGGAAATCTCCCTGTCTGACTTATTTTGCCATGCTCATTCATTATATTTTTTAGTCCAAGGACAATTAAAATGAAGTGATTCCCTTTTTTCCCTTTCCCGTGTTTAAGACCTTGCTGAACTCATTTATAATTTCTGTTAGACAAGAAGCCTTTTAAATGCCTTTTTTTAAGCAAACAAGAAAGAGTTTAAATTTCTGGTTTTGTAATCAGGAAGAAAAGAAATCTCTTTGAGGAGGACAAGAATCTTTGTATTATTTGCTTTCCCTTTATAATTTTTAGTAATCTATAGAAATTGAAAAACTTGGAAATAATCAGATTTTTCATAAAATTCAAAGTGTTATAAATGTCCATATGCCCATATGTCCAATCACCTACATCTTAAGTGTGGCTAAATGGAAAGAAAGTAACTTAATAATGAAAATTCTGTCTATTCCATCTAGGCTCATGGATTTGAGATCTTATGCTCCAAATTTAGCCCACATTTTTCTGACTCCAAGAAATCCTTCATGACTCCCTCACCACTCTGGGCTGGCTTCCTTGAAAGTCTGAAAAAGAATGATTACTTTAAGGTAGGACTTGCAATGCATTTGTAAAATTGTACAAACCAGGGAAAAATCAAGCCCCGGTGCATTAGAGTCCTATGGTCCATATTTAATGTGTAACATGATTATAGAAGTGAGAGTTAAAAAGGACCATTCTGGGGTGCCTGGGTGGCTCAGTGGGTTAATGCCGCTGCCTTCGGCTCGGGTCATGGTCCCAGGGTTGTGGGATCGAGCCCCATATTGGTCTCTCTGCTCTGCGGACAGCCTGCTTCCTCCTCTCTCTCTCTGCCTCTCTGCACTTGTGATCTCTGTCTGTCAAATAAATAAATAAAATCTTAAAAAAAAAAAAAAGGACCATTCTAATTCAGTGTTAATGAGGGGGTGGCTATGAACTGTTTTCAGTATTTTAGAAAAATTACTAACATTTATATAGAATGCTGAAAGTTATTTGTATCAGAAGAACAACTTTGGCAAATCATAAGGCAAACATGAAGACACCAAACAGAAAAATGAACAAAGAGATGGATTTAAAAAATTACAAAAAGAGGGGCTCCTGGATGGCTCAGTGGGTTAAGCCTCTGCCTTCGGCTCAGGTCATGATCTCAGGGTCCTGGGGTCGAGGTCCGAATCAGGCTCTCTGCTCAGCGGGGAGCCTTATTCCCCCCTCTCCCCCCACCTGCTTCTCTGCCTACTTGTGATCTCTCTGGCAAATAAATGAAATCTTTTAAAAAAAAAAACTATGAAAAGACAGCTAGCGCATTTTTCTTAAAATATTCACTCTCACAAGTAGTAAGGCTATACATCTAAACACAATAATACTTTTTCACATATGTGAAAAAGGGTCTGTATGATATTTAGTGCTATTGAAGGTGTAGTGAAGTTAATACTCCTATTCATTGCCATAACGTGGCAAATTGATTGAACTTTAACTGGAAAATAATTTGCTAATATGTTCCAGGAACTATAGAAAGGTTCAAAGGTTCAAACTCAGAACCTTTAATTTGAATGATGTATTTTAAGGAAACATCCAAGATGTAGAAAAATTCATTATATAATGATACAGGAATAGACATTTCTTCAAAGAAGACAGGCCACATGAAAAGATACTCAACATTACTAATCTTCAGAGAAATGCAAATCAAAAATCACAATGACATAACACCTCACATCTCTCAGAATGGCTAAAATCTAAAACATAAGGGACGCCTGAGTGGCTCAGTGGGTTAAAGCCTTGCCTTCCGCTCAGGTCATGATCCCAGGTCCTGGGATCCAGCCCCACATTGGGCTCTCTGCTTGGTGAGAAGCCTGCTTCCCTTCCTATCTGTCTGCCTCTCTGCCTACTTGTGATCTCTGTCTGTCAAATAAATAAATAAAATCGTTAAAAAAAAAATCTAAAACATAAGAAACAACAAGTGTTAAAAAAAAAAACAACAAGTGTTGATGAGGATGTGGAGAGAAAGGAACTCTTGTGCACTATTGGTGGGAATACAAACTGGTGCAGCCACTATGCAAAACAGTGTGGATATTTCTCAAAAAATTAAAAATTGAATTATATGATCTAGTAATTCCACTACTGGTTATTTACCCAAGAAAATGAAAACACTAATTCAAAGGGATACATTATTTTTTGTTTATGTTTATTGCAGCATTATTCCTATGTTTATTGCAGCATTATTTAAAGCCAAGTTTATTTATAGCCAAGGGAAGCAACCCAGGTGTCCCATCAAGAGATGGATAGGTAAGGGCGCCTGGGTGGCTCAGTGGGTTAAAGCCTCTGCCTTCGGCTCAGGTCATGATTCCAGGGTCCTGGGATCGAGCCCCATGTCGGGCTCTCTGCTCAGCAGGGAGCCTGCTTCCTCCTCTCTCTCTCTGCCTGCCTCTCTGCCTGCTTGTGATCTCTGTCAAATAAATAAATAAATAATCTTAAAAAAAAAAAGAGATGGATAGGTAAAGAAGATGTGTTAGATATATATAGATATAGAAAGGGATATCTATATCTATATCTATATATATGACTCAACCTTAAAAAATGAAATCTTGCCATTTACAACAACATAGATGGATCTAGAGGATAAAATGCTAAGTGAAAAAAGTCAGAGAAAGACAAATACCATATAATTTCACTCATGTGGAATTCAACAAACAAACCAAATGAGAAAAGGAAAAAGGCAAAAAATGGACTTAACTGTAGAGAGCAAACTGATGGTTACCAGAGGGGAGGTGGGGGGATAGGTGAAATAGGTGACGGGGAATTAAGAGTACACTTACTGTGATGAGCACTGAGTAATGTACAGAATTGTTGAACTACTATATTGTATCCCTGAAGCTAATAGAATACTGTAGGCTAACTATTGGAATTAAATTTTTTTTTGAATTAAAATTTTTTAAACATGGTGATATAAAGACTAGCAATATGGAAAGGTGCTTATGATATTGTAGTCTATTTTTTTTTTCCTGAATTTTATGTAGTCTATTTTTGAAAGAATACAAAACACTAAGTATGAATGCCAAAATAAACATACATGTGAAAAGCAGAAGTGGGGGCGCCTGGGTGGCTCAGTGGGTTAAAGCCTCTGCCTTCAGCTCAGGTCATGATCTCGGGGTCCTGGGATTGAGCCCCGCATTGGGCTCTCTGCTCAGCAGGGAGCCTGCTTCCTCCTCTCTCTCTGCCTGCCTCTCTGCCTACTTGTGATCTCTGCCTGTCAAAAAATAAATAAATAAAATCTTAAAAAAAAAAAAAAAAGAAAAGCAGAAGTGGTAGTTAAAGTCGGATTATGCTATTTTTGGGTCTATTTGTACTTTGTTTTATAAATTAATTACTAATCAATTATTTCTTAATAACTAATTAAATATTAGAAAATGGTAGAAAATCTTCCAAATTGGAAAGAGGTCCTTAATGGTGAAAAGAATTAGGAACTACTACATATAGCCAAGTGCCCTTATTTGGAGAAACTAGAGCCCAAAAAGGTACATTAGTGACAAAACAGAGATTGGACTCAAGCCTCATGATTCCTGAACAATGTATCACACATTGCCTCCCTGGTAATTGCTGGTGAGCAAGTTATTTTAATGATAGCATGTAAATAATGTTCTGATAGGCCTTTTTTTTTTTTTTTTAAGGGACTGATAGAAGGTTCTGCTGAGTACCAGACAAGGCTAGAAATGGCAAAGAACTACTTCCAACTCTCAGTAAACCGATCCGAAAGGTGAGTTCATCACTACGTAACCATGGCAGCAGAGTGGTGACCTGCTGGAAGTTAAGGAGTTCCTCACTCTTGAAATAGTTGCAGAAGTTGGAGTTGCCGTATTTAAAGAGTTAATGGGGGACGCCTGGGTGGCTCAGTTGGTTAAGCGGCTGCCTTCGGCTCAGGTCATGATCCCAGCATCCTGGGATCGAGTCCCACATCGGGCTCCTTGCTCGGCAGGGAGCCTGCTTCTCCCTCTGCCTCTGTCTGCCTGTGCTAGCTCTCTCTCTCTCTCTAACAAAAAAAAAAAAAAAGAGTTAATGGCAAGATCATGATTGCTGAAGGGGCTGAATTGGGGGAGAGGAGGTTTTGCTGCAGAAGGTCACTGGGTCTGGCACTTGTTGTCATCATCATCATCTAATGGCTAGCATTTATTGGTAATTATAATGTGTAGGCCACTTTAATTTATTATATCTCTCTTACAGTCCTATGAAATAAGTATGATTATTGTTCCCTGTTTACAGCAGAGAAGCTGAAGCCAAGAGAGATTAAGTAGTTTGCCAAAGGTCACACAGCTAATAAGTGACAGATACAGGATTTGAACTTAGGCAGTCTGATAATGAGCATATGCTAAATTCCTATAGGAGCCCTTGGCTGTGTCTGGCTACTTTTAGGTAGGTCTGAACCACAGGATAAAACACATATTCCTCTTTCAAATCAAATCTCATTCTGACCTGCCATACATTTCCTGGGGGAAGAAAGAAAAGAGCACAAAGTTGGGAGGAAATGACACCCCTCTTTAAAATTTTAATAAACCGAGGTCTCATAATGGTGGCATAACATACCTAACTAACCCCCTGCCATCTGTAATTATAAACTTTGTTGAGACTATAAGAAACAGTTATTTGAAGACAATAGAACAACAAAATACGTCAAAAATTGAAGGAAATAGGACCCTTAAAAGAAGATCACAGTAGATGGTGGTCCACATTATCTGAGTTGTCCCCTGAGGTCACTTCCTAGTCAGTGCAGCACCAAGGAAAAAATAGAGCTCTAGCAGAAAATCTCAGTCTGATTGAGCTTAGGAATCAAAGGTCAGAATTTGGGTATGGGAAAAACTTCAGTTTGTGTGTGCAGAATTGAATTTGAGATATTCAAAGCTGTTAAATAACATGAGAGAATACCTTTGTATATATTATGGTTAAAAGGTCCCAAGTTGTGTGTGTTTTTCATTTTGTTTTTGGACTTTTTTTATTTTTCCAAGTAAAACTTACTGGTTTTGAACTCTAGTCATTTTGCTTGCGTCACAAACATCACTTATTTGTGTAATAGAATGTTCTTTGAGGACTGGTGAAGCAAAGTCAATGCTGAGAGAACTCTAACCTCAGTTGTCTGTGAGATAATAATGACTTTACAGCAGTCCTTACTCTCAACTGTCTGCCTGTGCCTTTGCACTCCCATCAGTTTTATGGCAATAATTGGTGGTAAGAGGATTCCTTCTCAGGGTATCATTTCAGAAAACTTGGGAAAGGAGACTAAAAGAGGTGGCCCTCATCGTTAGGAGAATCTCCCCTAGATGATTCCCATCTGCCTCAAAGGGCCACTTTGCCTGTGGAGAAGTGTTACCTTATAGATGGGTTAAAGAGATGTCAAGAGAGACTGTGAGAGAGTTAGGGCTCCTGGCACAAAACAAAATAGATTGGTGGTTGGCTTCTACCCAGTAAATGCCAATAGCACTCTACCCCACCCCCAACTGTGACAACTAAAAATATGGCCGGACATTATCAGATGTCCTCTGGGGGCAAAACTGTCCTCAGTTGAAAACCACTGATCTAAATAAATAGATTTTGAAAACATGATGTTGACTGAAAAAGGCAAGTTGTAAATATGTAGAGTATGGATATGTATGTAGAGTACGGATGCTATACATATAAAAGTGTTTAGGGGGGCGCCTGGGTGGCTCAGTGGGTTAAAGCCTCTGCCTTCGGCTCAGGTCATGATCTCAGGGTCCTGGGATCAAGCCCCACATCAGGCTTTCTGCTCCACAGGGAGCCTGCTTCCCCCTCCCTCTCTCTCTGCTTCTCTGCCTACTTGTGATCTCTGTCTGTCAAATAAATAAATAAAATCTAAAAAAAAAAAAGAACTTCTTTAAAAAAAAAAAAAGTGTTTAGGACACAAAATATCATGTATTATTAACAGATACATCTGTATTCATTTGTTAAACAAATATTTACTGAGTATCTCCTATGTGCCAGGCCCAATTCTAGGTACTGGGAATAAAACAAATGAACCCAGAGTGTCCCTGTCCTTATGGAGCTTACATGCTAGTGTAGGAGAAAGACAGTAAACCACTATAAGATCTTAGACAGGGGGGACGCCTGGGTGGCTCAGTTGGCTAAGCAGCTGCCTTCGGCTCAGGTCATGATCCCAGCATCCTGGGATCGAGTCCCACGTCGGGCTCCTTGCTCGGCAGGGAGCCTGCTTCTCCCTCTGCCTCTGCCTACCACTCTGTCTGCCTGAGCTTGCGCTCTCTTCTTTCTCTCTCTCTCTAAAATAAATAAATAATAAAATCTTTTAAAAAAAAAAAAGATACATCCCCCATTTAAAAAAAAGATCTTAGACAGTGTTAAGTGCTGTGAATAGAAAACAGATATGAGAGAGAGGTATAGGCTGCTATTCTAAAGATTTAATTGAATGATTAATTGATTGTGTGGGGGCGGGGAGAAGGAGAGAGAGAATCCCAGGCAGACTCGGTGGTGAGCTCCGATCCTGATGCAGGGCTCAGTTCCATGAACCTGAGATCATGATCTGAGCAAAGACCAAGAGTCGGTGCGCCCAACTGAGATACCCGGGCACCCCTAGACTGCTATTCTGAATAAGTTGGTCAAGGAGGCCTTTCCAAGGAGGTTCTGTTTGAGAAGAGATATAAATGAAGTGAGGGAATGAGGCATACAGGTATCTGGAGGGAATAAAATTCCAGGGAAAGAGAACAAACAACAAATATAACAAATACATGTATGTGTGCATGCGCACACACATGCTCAGTGGACCAGGATTATTTGTGGGAGCAGTCACCTCTGGGTAATAACGAAATGGACCGGAACCGATAGTGTTGGTCATCAAAGGAAAAATATTAGCTTTATCTATAAATTTTTAAAGTATGGGCATATGTTACTTGTTTAATTTTTTGTGTTAAGGCTAATCAGTCATACCTTTAGACTAGAAGTAAGTATAGCAATATTAAAATTCTAGGTGGTAGGGGGCGCCTGGGTGGCTCAGTGGGTTAAAGCCTCTGCCTTCAGCTCGGGTCATGATCTCAGGGTCCTGGGATTGAGCCCCACATTGGGCTCTCTGCTTGGCGGTGAGCCTGCTTCCTCCTCTCTCCCTCTCTGCCTCCTGCCTCTCTGCCTACTTTTGATCTCTGTCAACTTGTGATCTCTGTCAAATAAATAAAATCTTTTAAAAAAAAATTCTAGGTGGTAGGATATGGACATTTGTTGTATCGTCTTTTTTTTTCTGCTGTATCTTTTGGACTTGTCTGTATTATTTAAATCTCTTAAAACAGGGACGCCTGGGTGGCTCAGTTGGTTAAGCAGCTGCCTTCGGCTCAGGTCATGATCCCAGCGACCTGGGATCGAGTCCCATATCGGGCTCCTTTCTCGGCAGGGAGCCTGCTTCTTCCTCTGCCTCTGCCTGCCACTTTGTCTGCCTGTGCTCACTAGCTCTCTCTCCCTCTTTCTCTGACAAATTTAAAAAAAAAAAAAAATCTCTTAAAACAAAAATTAAAAATAAAAAAGAAGCCATCAGTGATCACCCACTGCTTATTTCATTGAGTCCAAACTTAGCCATTTCAGGCTCACTGTGCTCTCATCCCTGTCCATCTGTTCAGCTTCGTCTTCGATGGTTTTGCCAGACTGAACACCATTTGCTTTGTGAACATGTTCTTCATTTCTTTGCCTTTATACAAATGCTCATTTTCTCCTTTGCCTGAAATTCCTCTACCCTATCTTACTTGTCAGAATCTTCCCCATTCTGGATGTCTGCCTTGGACTCAGGTCATGATCCCAGGGTGCTGGGATTGAACCTCACATTGGGCTCCTTGCTCAGTGGGAGTCTGCTTCTCCCTCTCTCTCTACCTCTGCCCCTCCCTCTCCTCATGGACTTGCTGTCTCTCAAAATAAATAAATAAAGCCTTAAGAAAACATCTTCCCGGGACGCCTGGGTGGCTCAGTTGGTTGGGCGGCTGCCTTCGGCTCAGGTCATGATCCTAGCATCCTGGGATCGAGTCCCACATCGGGCTCCTTGCTCAGCGGTGAGCCTGCTTCTCCCTCCCCTCTACCTCTGCCTGCCACTCTGTCTGCCTGTGCTCGCTCCTGTGCTCTCTATCTGACAAATAAATAAATAAAATCTTTAAAAAAAAAAAAAGAAAGAAAGAAAACATCTTCCCCATTTTCTAAAAAAAAAAGCTTTATTTTAGAGAGAAAGAGAGCCTGTGTGAGCAGGGAAGGGGCAGAGGGAGAGAGAGAATCTCAAGTAGACTCCCTGCTAAGTGCAGGGCTCAGTCTCAGGACCCTGAGTTCATGACCTCAGCTGAAATCAAGAGTTGGACACTTAACCAGTTGACCGAACCACCCAGGGCCCCCACCCCATTCTTTAAGGCCTAACTCAACTACTTCCATTGTCTTCTTCATTTCTTTTTAACTTTTGTGTAGTTAGTGTAATTAAATACCTTCTCCTGTGATTGAGATTCTCTCTCTCTCCCTTTTCCTCTGCCCCTCTCCCTGCTTACATTCTCTCTCTTCTCTTTATAAGATAAATATGATTTTATACTGTGTAATTTATTATGGTTACTTGTGTATTTCTTTTTCTCTCCTGGTAATATTTGCATTATATGTAGTAGGGACAATTTCCTGTTACCTACATGATTTAGCAAGGTATGCAAATCTTTATTTAAATGAATGTAAGTCCATTCTATAACTTGATTTGCTCCATTCTAAATAGATCAGACAGGTTTCCATCAGTTACACAGGTCACATTGCCATCATAAAATAACATGCTTGGGATGCCTGGGTGGCTCAGTTGGTTAAGCATCTGCCTTTGGCTCAGGTCATGACCTAGGAGTCCTGGGATTGAGTCCTGGGTCAGGCTCCCTGCTCAGCAGGGAGTCTGCCTCTCTCTGCCTGCCACTCCCCCTGCTTGTGCTTTCTCTCTCTCTCTCTCTGGCAATAAATTAATATTTTAAAAAAATAATAAAATAAAATAACATACTCATCATACAGATATCTCTGTGTGTATTTCTTCATCAGTTTTTTGTAGGAGGAACATAAGTTAGTATCTGAACACTTGATTTCAAGACTTTGCTCTAACTCAGTGACCTTTCAGACTTTATCTAGAACTTCACTGAGCTCTGGTTTTCTCATCTGTAAAACAGGATTATTACCTCATAATAGTAATTAGAGGACTGAATAAGAAACTGTATTTAAAGGGCTAGCCTAGGGGCGCCTGGGTGGCTCAGTTGGTTAAGTGTCTGCCTTCGGCTCAGGTCATGATCCCAGGGTCCTGGAACCAAGCCCTCCCATCAGGCTCCCTGCTCAGGATGAGCCTGCTTCTCCCTCTCCCCCTAGCTGCTGCTCCCCCTGGCTATGCTCTCTCTTCTTTCTGTCAAGTAAATCAATAAAAATCTTTTAAAAATGAAAAAAAAATCTTTAAAAAATGAAATAAAATAAAGTGCTAACCTAGCATGTCATACATGCAAGATTAATTTTAGTTCATACTTTCTTCTGGGTTTTCTTTTCCTTGTATGTATGCTATCTATAAATGGAAAGAGCTGTACTGTCAGCAGCTTCATAATGGTGTCCCATGCTTTCTGCTGCAGAACCAAAGGCAAAGCTGAAATGGATATACCGCTGAGCTTCCAAACTCCCATTTCAGTCAGAGCAGTTTTTCTTTCTCAGCTTTACTGAAAAATAATTTGAGGAACAGAATTGTCAGATATTTAAAGAGTACATTGTGGTGATTTGATATTTGCACATGTGAAGAGATCTAGTTAATTGGCAGTTCCATCACATGTTTATCTTTTTGGTGGGGCAGTTTGAACATTAAATTTCTACTCTTTGAGCAGATTTCATTTATATGATATAGTGTTCTAGTCACCATGTTTTACATTAGATCCTTAGACAGTATTCAGAAACTCTGTACCCTTTTACCAGCCCCTCCTTATTTCCCTCACTCCCTAACCCCTGGCATCTACTTTTCTACTCTCTGTTTCTACGAGCTTTACTTTTTTTTTTTTTCTGACATTTCACATACGTGTGATACCATGCAGTGTTTGTCATTCTCTGTCTGGTTTATTCTATTCTATTAGCATATGGGAATTCTTCTTTCTCACATATATTTCTCTGAATAATACGTTTGTATATATTATATGTATTTGTAATATAATTGTATTGATTATTTTTTATTATTATTATATTAATGATGTACATCTCCTTTACCCAGTCATCCACTGGTGGGCCCTTAGGTGGTTTCCATGTCTTTAGCTCAGTTGAGTAAGTAATGTTGCAGAGAAGGGAGTTGCAGGCATCTCTTCAATATCCTGTTTTCTTTTCATATATATATATGAAAAGAATATATATATATATATATATATATATATACCGTATATATATATATACGGTAAATTTTATGTAATGTGTATTTTAACACACAACCATCAGTGGCGCCCCCTCACGTGCTGCTCTAAGATTGAAAGAAAATTCGGACCTCCCTACTTAGAACTTGGCATGTATTTTCCTAGTGAAACATTGTTATGAATGATAGTTAATTCTGATGTAGGTACAAGAGGAGTTGGTCTTTAAACCAGGACTAAAAATAATACCATTACTTATAATATCGCTTCCATGTAAAAATAAAATAAACGTTCTATTTCACACAACTCGCTTTGACACATCTTGCAACAGAACTATGTATTAGATGCTGTTTCCGCTTAGCTAGCTATTTCTGCAGTTCACCTGGCCGTCCCTTCTGATTCTGAACACACAAGAGCACCATCTCATGCCCAGTCAGGATAGAGTAGCTATGCTGTCAGGATTTTGCCACATTTTATTCTCTGAAAAAGAAAACAACAGCCTGAGTACATATATCAGATGGAGAGATAGAGGAGAGAGATTTACTATTAGATGACCGCAGAACTAAACTTATAATACATTCTGCCTTTCCTCTACATGTCTCCAGCCCTTGTGGAGGAAAAGTATGTGGACTATTTAATAACTCAAAGTATTCATGTCTTAAAAATAAGAACCGTAGAAAAGCAAAGCATTGCATACTCTGCAAAATCAAGTTCTCAGCTTAACTCAATCACCTCTCTCCCCACTCATCGGCTTCTACTATATACTTTTAAAAGTATATACTACATCGGCTTCCTCCACTATATTATATATATCCATCCAGAAGTAGAGTTGCTGGGTCAGATGGGAGTTCTGTTTTTAATATTTTGAGGAATCTCCATACCGTTTTTCATACTGGTTCCACCCATTTTTCCCACCAATGCACGAGGTTCCCTTTTCTCCACATCCTTACCAACTGTCTTGTCTTTTTGGTAATAGCCATTCTGACTGGTGTGAGGTGGTATCTCATGGTGATTTTGATCTGCATTTTCCTGATGAAGAGTAATGTTGAGTACCTTTTCATGTGCCTATTGGCCATTTGAACATCTTGTATTCAGGTCCTCTGTCCATTTTTAAATCAGATTGTTTTTAACTGATGAACCATTGAACACTACATCAGAAACTAACGTTGTAGTGTATGTTGGCTAATTGAATATAAATTTTAAAAAGTCACATTTTTTGTTTATTATCGAGTTGTATGAGTTCTTTATCTATTTTGGATATTAACCCTTTATCAAATGTATGATTTTGCAAATATTTTCTCACATTCAGTAGGTTGCCTTTTCAAGTTGTTGGTAGTTTCCTTTGCTGTACAAAACAGCTTTTCTTTGAGCTCTTTTATATTTTAGAGTTGCTGGTAAAATTTTAAGAAAAAGGGGGTCTATAAAACAATTGTTTAATTTTTTTTTAAGATTTTATTTATTTATTAGAGAGAGAGAGAGAGAGAGCGCGTGAGCACAGGCAGAGAGGCAGGCAGAGGCAGAGGGAGAAGCAGGCTCCCTGCCAAGCAAGGAGCCGGATGTGGGACTCGATCCCAGGACGCTGGGATCATGACCTGAGCGGAAGGAAGCCGCTCAACCCACTGAGCCACCCAGGCGTCCCAAAACAATTGTTTAAAAACAAATTAGACTAGATTATTTCTCCCAGCTTTAAAATACTATTTTTTGTGATTATTTTTCTGAGCTGTCTTATAAAAATATCCCCAATGTCTTTTATTTTTTTTTAGTTCTCTTGCTATGAGCCCAGGTGAAGAAATCTTAACCTTATTACAGACCATAACATTTGATATAGAAGAGCTTAAGAAGGAAGAAGCTAATCTTCCCCCAGAAGATGGTAAGTGGTGGACCAGGATAGAGCAGAAGACTTAGGAAAAATGAAAATATTCCAGTAAGTCTCACAAGGCCCTCTTCTGAGAGTACCTGCCATGTTCAGTGTGGTATGGCGGTGTCATGTTTTCTTCTTTTTCAGATGACCAGTGGTTAGATCTCTCACCAGATCAGCTGGACCAGCTGCTACAGGAAGCTGCTGGCAAAAAAGATGCAGAGCCAGTTTCCAAGGAGAAAGAGAATTATGACTTAAGTCAAGTCTCAGAAAGCATGAAAGCTTTCATTTCCAAAGTCTCAACCCACAAAGGGGCAGAGCTGCCTCGGTAATTTGTGTTAGAGTATAAATATCTAAGTAGCTAGAATGTAGATGTTGAAGTCATCTAGTCATTGCCTTTTCCACTCTTGTTTTTCTTTTCAGTAAATGATTTGTACTGCTGTGTTTCCCTCTTTTAGTGCCTAGTACCATGATAATTTATCTGGAGTTGTATTTCTAATAGCCTGATTCTTTGCCATTCTTAAAGTGAGTCAGAGAAACTACTCAACAGATCTAAAAATGTCCATCCCAGAGCTGTGCAAGGAAATTGTATATTTTATTCTTTAAACTTTTACTCAGAACCTTATGGACTCTTAACATCTAGCTCTCAGCAAACCCATACTTCCAATCAGTCTGCCACCCCACAAGCCGATGGGAAGCTTCACATTCAAAAGAGAGGGATAAAAGAGTTTATTTATCAGAGGAAGAAATAATAACAGAAGAAATGGGAAGTTACATTTGGCAAGTAATAGGAAAATAAGGTAGTTGGAATTGCCAGTTGTACAGCAAATAGAACTTATTCATGTTGATGCTCTTGAGCCTCATGAGAAGATTAAAATTTATTCTCTTTTTAAGAAAGCAGAGATAAGGGGCACCTGGGTGGCTCAGTCATTAAGTGTCTGCCTTTGGCTCAAGTCATGATCCCAGGATCCTGGGATTGAGCCCCGCATCAGGCTCCCTGCTCCGAGGGAAGCCTGCTTCTCCCTCTCCCACTCCCCCTGCTTGTGTTCCTTCTCTCACTGTGTCTCTCTCTGTCAAATAAATAAATACAGTCTTTAAAAAAAAAAAAAATCGAAAGAAAGAAAGCAGAGATAAGGGGGTAGGGAGGTGCCCAGGTGGCTCACTCAGCTAAGCCTTCGCCTCTTTATCTAAGCTCAGGTCTTGATTTCAGGATTATGAGTTCAAGCCCCATGTTGGGCTCCACCCTGAGCATAGAGCTAGCTTTAAAAAAAAGAAAGAAAGCAGAGATAAGAGAAAGTATGTTCTTACTTTTAAAAGTTTAGTTCCTACAGACTTTTTTTTTTTTTTTGGTTAGAGAGCAAGCGAGCACAGGCAGACAGAGAGGCAGGCAGAGGCAGAGGGAGAAGCAGGCTCCCTGCCGAGCAAGGAGCCCGATGTGGGACTCGATCCCAGGACGCTGGGATCATGACCTGAGCCGAAGGCAGCCGCTTAACCAACTGAGCCACCCAGGCGTCCCAGAAACAGACTTTTTAAAAAATTAACTCAGAGAAGTGATTTCTTCTACTAATGCCATCTATCTATCTTGTGGGAGGTGCAGGGTGGGTAGGTCTCTAAATCAGCATAAGCTAAATGTGCATAAACAAAGTGAAATTTTTACTTTTGTTTCTTTTTATTTATTTTTGCAAGAGGGAAGCGGATCGTGAGCACAAGAGGTAAGGGAGAGGCAGAGGGAGAAGGAGACTCCCGGCTGATCATGGAGCCAGACTCGGGATCATGACCTAAGCCGAAGGCAGATGCTTAACCAACTGAGCCACACAGGCACCCCTTACTCTTATTTCATCAGTCTTTCCCATTTCTTTTGCCCTGCAAGACCATTTAAACTACAGTTTTTCTTGCAGCACTTCTTTTGAGATCATATCTCCAGTAGTTTTCCCAAGAATGGCACTGCTTTAAAAAAGAAAGTTCCGGAGAGTTGTGTTCAAGATAAATGGTCTTTTTCCTTTAATCTTACAGAGAACCTTCTGAGGCTCCAATCACTTTTGATGCAGACTCTTTTCTTAATTATTTTGACAAGATTTTAGGTAAGTTACAGTGTGATGTTTATTTTCATTTTGAAACTGTAAGTAGCAAGGCTGTTGCAAGAGTACTACAGCATTGGGTCTCTTGGAAATCAAAGTATTTGCTTTCTCTTGATTATTTTGAATTGCTTTCAACCATGAACTTCTGCACAGTTGAATGATTTTGCAGAGGATACTTAGCTCAGTGCCTAACATAGTAGCTGCTCGTTGAATATTTGTTGAATGAATGAATGCTATGTGGCTAGAGATGGTTTTACCTTGGCTTCCATGTTATACTGTTTTTTTCTCTTTTAGACTTACGGTACTTAACACTAATAATAAAAAGACAGATAGCCCAATCTTAAAAATCACCAAAGGATATAAGCAGGCAATGCCTTGAGGAAGAAATATAGAAAAAGAAGTATTTGAAAATACTTAACTGTTTCTAGTAAGTAAATACACAGTACAAAATAAGAACTTGTTTTTTTGCCTATCATATTGGCAAAGACTTAAAATACTGACAATACCCAGTTTTCTCAAAGGTTTGAAGAAATGGGTACTATCAAACTGTGAGCGTGGAAGTGTAAGATGTCTTTCACAGGGTAGTTTGGAACTCTAGAAAGTTTATAACCTTTGATTTAGTTATTTCACTTACAGAAATTTTCTCTATGAAAAAGACACATATGTGCTAAAATGGTGATTACAGCATTGTAGCAGGAAAAAGTAGAACATCCTAAATATCCATGAAGAAGGAAATGGTTAAATAAATTACAGTACAACTGTATTATGAAATATTATGCAGTCTTAAGAAAGAATGAGGTCCATTTATATGTTTTCACAAAGAAGGACTTTCATGACATATAAATAAGTGGAAAAGCAAACATGGTTCAATTTGTGTGTGTGTGTGTGTGTGTGTGTGTATAGAGACATATATATACACCCTTATGTTTTTATACATATGTACAGAACTGCATAAAGGCCTGGGTACCCACCAAACTATTAAAAGATGCTTAACTCTGGGAAGAGAGCGAGAAGTGAGACAATAACAACTCCATATGGCTTGAATATTTATATCAAAATATATTTATGTATTCTGTAGCTTTTAAGTTTTTTAAGTAAAAAATTTTAGTAATCAAATTCAGAATAAAAAAATAAAGCTATATTTTTCAGCTCAGCCTGTGTACTTTTCTGCAAATATCTACCCGCAGTACCATTTTCCAGAAGGGAATATTATGAAGTAATTTACCTCTGTGTATTGGTCCTTTTCTGCAGGTAATATTTAACTCTTTTGAGAGGCATAATGACTGAAGAAAAAATTACCATGTGGTTCTTTCTGTGTTGGGTTGTGTGTAGGGCCAGGTTCTCATGAATCAGACTCCGATGATCTGGATGAGGAAGACTTTGAATGTTTAGACAGTGATGATGACTTGGATCTTAAAACACAGGAGATAGAGGAAGATGCATCTGTGAAAGGAACTCTTAATAATCTCAAGTCATACATGGCCCAGATGGACCAGGAATTGGCACATACCAGTATCGGCAAAAGTTTCACCACCCAGAAGCAAATGGTACGTGAGTGTTTAACCTCTTCCCCTATCTGAATATCTTAATATTATGGAGAGCTAAAACTGTATTTTATCTTAGTTTTTTTGTAATTTTTATCCTTTTTTTTGGTGATGAATTTTATTTTTTAATTTGAAATAAATAAGAATATAAGATTGCTAACGTTTCCCTAATAGGATGAAGGATTATTAACTTTTTTCTCCTAAATATAAGCTTATTATATTACTTATTCTATAGTCATGTAATGTGGTCAGACTGGTTTGTGGTTGCATTCTACTACTAACAGCTTACAAGGACTTTAAAAACAGAAAGGATCTTAAATATCCAAATAGTTTTCAAGTCTTAATAGTGTTTGTTCTGTGTTTTCTTAATTTAGGACCAATTTAAGAATTCATCTTCCACTCATTTTTTTATCCTAGTTTTTATACCAGCAGTGTCTAACCTGGACCTAAGAGATATTATGAAAGAGAGTGGACCCTGGAGTTGGGGATTAGGGTTTGAAGTCCAGCTCAGTCATCCACTATGAATACGTATCCATTAACCAGTAATCCTTAAATTGTAGAATTAATGTGAGAACTAAGTAAGCCAACAGTGAAATCCATGTTAAGGCCCTTAATGAATGTTACTCACCTTGCTTTCATCATATAAACCACATTTAAATTATAATCACTTCAAATATTGCCCAAACCTAATAGAAACCATATCTTAGATTTATCTAAAGCAGTGTTTCTAAAATATTAATACATATATGAGCCACCTAAAGATCTAAGTAAAAGTGAAGTAAAAAAGAAATTAAAATGTAGTAAATAAAATGTAGATTTGGGTTAAGTTGGTCTAGGGGGAAGCCTGAGATCTTACATGTCTAATAGGCTCCTTAGGCAGTGCTGGGATCAGCATACTGCTGATTCATTGGCTGCACTTTGAATAGCAAAGATACTAAGGCCTATAAATCAAGCTACGGTCTTTCAAATTCTTTCCCCAACCTGTGAAACCACAGAGGTTCAAGTAACAATTCAAATTCTTGGTGGTTTGAGTCCACAGAGCCTCAGGATTTTACTTGAAGTTTTTTCATTGGGGAAAAAAAGGAAATTAGTTTCTTTCATTTAGAGAAAAAATTAGATTCTCTTTTATTTATTTATTTTTATTTTTTAAAAGATTTTTTTATTTACTTATTTATTTGAAAGAGAGAGAAACAGCACGAGAAGGGGAGGGTCAGAAAGATGCAGACTCCCTGCTGCACAGGGAGCCTGATGCGGGACTTGATCTTAGGACTCCAGGATCATGACCTGAGCTGAAGGCAGTTGCTCAACCAACTGAGCCACCCAGGCATCCCAGATTCTGTTTTTTTCAAATTCTCTTATTTGCATATCTTTTAAAACTCTTAAGCAAGGGGCGCCTGGGTACCTCAGTGGGTTAAAACCTCTGCCTTCGGCTCAGGTCATGATCCCCAGGGTCGTGGGATAGAGCCCCATATCAGCCTGCTCCGCCCCCCCCCAACTCTGCCCACTTGTGATCTCTGTCTGTCAAAAAAAAAACAAACAAAAAAACCTCTTAGGCAAGCTATGTCTCCTTAGCCTTGGTTATCTCCCTTGGGCTATTTGAAAACAGGGAAGAAATCCAGTTTATAGAAACTTTTCCTAGAAAGAAGTGTGTTAAAAATCTTTGGAACCAAATTCTCATATGTGTGTTAAATTGTGAAGTTTATTAGACCTCATTTTTATTTTCTATTATTAAGGATAAGAAATTTCCTTTTAATATAGAATTCAGTTTTACATTGTTGCTTATTAGTTTTTATTGTTAACTACCATCTAATCTAATGGCCTATTATCCCATGATTTTGTTTTCTCTCCCTAAATAAGGAAACCCTATCCCAGACTACCAGTAATAATTCAGATGAGGAAGATTCTGGTGCAGGAGGATCCGTTATGACACCAGTGGATGTAGACCTGAACCTGGTTTCAAATATACTGGAATCCTATAGTTCCCAAGCTGGACTGGCAGGACCTGCATCAAACCTTTTACAAAGCATGGGTGTACAGCTGCCTGATGACACTGATCACAGGCCCACAAGTAAGCCGATGCAAGATTAGCCAGCACACCTAGCCTCTCTTTTTTTCTTCTTAAATAAATATTGAGTCTCACTGTGCTCATGTCTAGTTTAGATGACTCATTTAGTTAAAATGTTTCTTTAATACAAGTTTCACGGGCTAACTTCTCTGTGAACCTCAAATGTCCACTCTGCATAAGTCTTTGTGATCTTACAGCTGAGGTACATACAAGGTTTTGAAGTCAGCAGAAGAGAGAAAAATCAAGCCCCTGGACAGCCCGAGAGATTTACACAGTCTGTTTAGAACATTAAGTTTATCTTTATTGAGGATTAAAGGAAGAGAAAGGAGGGTGATAGGCAAAAATGAGAAATGAATGAGTTGCCTTTTTATTCCAGTTACCAGAAATGACCTTGAGCCAGGTTTACTCTGGTGACAAGTACATTTGTTCTGATATTTTACCTGTTTTTGCTCTCCTGCTTCACGGACTGAGTGGCCCTTTTTATCCTTAGCACCTTCATCACTCATTGCCACATGAATATTGTCCAGCCAGCTAGGCCCCATACCAAAGTTCCTTTTATTTATCTGCCATTTTCACTACCCCAAGCCTGCCCTCTTTTGCCTCAACTTTCAGATATCCTTGGAGTTCTAAGAAGCAAAGCCCTCTTTCCACTCACTGCCAGGAAACAAAGTTCAATGTCGCAGCTCTATTAGCCTCTCTCATCTTTTCTTTTCCAAAACAACACATTAATCCAAAAGCAAAGAGTTACTCCATGATAAGTTTGAGAAACTCATAACCAGGAATCCTGCTGATAGAATACTGATACCAGGAATACTGATAGAAACTCCCAATACTAATACCAGGAATACTGATAGAAACTCCCCTTTCTATCAGTATTTTCAGATTGGGGATGTGTACACATGTGCTCACAAACACACCCACAGAGAGATAGAAAAGATTGGGAGATGGTAATACACATGGACCCTGAACTGTTTTCTTCTAACTGCAAGATATGAAGAAATCTCAGGACCTCTCTTTCGAGAGTGCTTTTCCCTTCCCTTCTACATGCTGGTTCAGTTCAGGTCAGGGCAAGCTGCTAACCTAACAGGACAATCAAATCCCATCACATACTATCCCTCAACATTTCCTGATGAAGACACTTTGATTTCCCCAAAGCACTGATGATTTGCTGGCAATGGCAAAAGCAGTGACCTTTTGGGGTCAAAGAGAAATTCAGCACTTCATCTTGTCTAGTTCTAGAATCTCTTTTGCTTAGTCCTGTAGACTTTACTGTGTGAATAATCTTAGGATCTCTAGCACTTTTGTCTTTTATCACAAATTACTGGTCCAAAGATACAAATTTTCCCACCCGTTCCTGTTTTCAAACAGATCTAACAATATTTCTCCTGCCCATTACTTCATTTGTTCTACACTTGGAACCTGGACTTCAGTGTTTAGCATACAAGTAGATTCCTTTTCTCCTCCCTTACCCCCTGCCCCAGATTCTCACTTTCTGCTATTTCCTCACTTCATAAGGCAAAAAAAATACATCTGAACCAAGGTGTGGAAATTTTATTTTATTTCCTCCAGATAAATTCTCCCCTATGACAAGGTATAAAATGACATATATGAATGATGAGCAATCCTAAATTTAGTTTATCCCATAAAACAGGAAATGGTTCACCCTCACTAATCCCTTAGCTGAAGTTACAATACTTAACGGTATGCAAATGGCAGTAACCATTTTATATTTAGGAAATCAGACATGGCAAAGTGATCATCTTTTCCTTGGGTCATAAGCTGTCCAAGTAATGGCAAAAGATGTAGCTATCTTAATTAAGCCACACTGGGATGCAGTTGCCTCGGCAAAACATCACTGCATCTGATTTATTACTGAGTACTCTGAGGAAGACCTTGGCTCCCACTTTCTTCATCCCTTCAGATGACTTAAAGAAATATGGCTTTTATTTAAATACCATGTACAAAATTAACTACTTGTACATGAGTTTTTAAAGTGATACTGTTCAATTTTTCCTAATTCTATGAGGACGAAAAGTAACTCAGTAGTGGGTTGAGATTTGCTATGTCTTCACTGCTAAGTTAACATTCAAATTATACCAGGCACATTTTGGCAGTTAGTGTAAACCCAGCATTAATAAGATACATGCCAAAAGGTGTTTGCTCCCAAGATCTCAGTTCAAACGGATGCACGGGGACCTACTTTCAAACTAATGCTTCAGACATCCCCCTGATTTTGACATCAGTTTGGCATTTTGATTGCCTATGAGTAGGAACTTCCTTAACACTGCTATTAGAGGCATCCTGCTGCAGAGTCACCTCCCACTCTGCCTTAGTATGAAATTGGAGATGGTCCTTGGTCACCTCCCCTTTTATCAACTGATCTCTCTTATGCCCTTCCAGGATACTGAGAGGGGATCTAGGTGGCTCAATCTGGGCTAAGCCGGCAGGGTAGAGCAGGATGGCTTTTCCACCCACTCCTTAATCAGTTGGTGGGCAATGGCTATCTTGGGGGGCAACCAGAATGTCCCGTTCTGTTGCTGAGTATATGGACTGTTTTTCCTCAGGGCTGTGGCCACCTCATCATGACTGAACCAGCCAGCTGCCTCTAGTTCTTTCAAGTTCACCTTGATCTAAAAGACATAAAGGAATACAGAATGTAAAGTTAGGAGCTACAAAATTTAGAATACTCTGGCCAAAGGTGAGAAAATGTTCCCAGAACTGAGCAGTACCTGGGATCTACAGGCTGGGAGATAATTGGTTTTAGATACTGCACAGAAGCAAAAGAGGCATAACTAAAAGGTGAGAGTTAAATATATTTTTTAAATAGTGTAAAAGAAAAAAAGTGCCTTTTAAAAGTCCCAGAAACACAAATACTGAAATACTAAGAGTGGTTAACAGTGAGGTGTAATATATAAATAACTTTTGATTAACTTTCAATTTAAAGAAAAACAAAGTTACTCCTGTCTAAAGGATAAGGGATAGTTAATGATTATCAAAGGCACAGTGCATCCACAGGAAGCTGAGACAGATGAGACATTATTAATTCTATGCAAACCAAAACACAATAGACTTCGGCAAGTAAGGACCACAATACCATCTATCAGGGATGCTGCAGAAGAGCAAGATGAGGTTGGATAAGACAACATCTAAATCCCTTTCACCCAGAAGTTCCTTTGATTTTAGATAACTGGTCCCCAACATCCTAAGAGACTTGAACAATATGACTAACCCTGAAATCAGTCATTTAATTTGATATATTTATTGTGTGCCTACTCTTTGTGAGATGCTCTGCTATGTCCTGCTAAAAAATAAATTGTCACATAACTGAGATACATCCAAAGAAGAATGGTAATTGTGTGGCTGCTCTGAAATTGCATGGAGATTGTTTCCTTTATAAGATTGCAAACTCCTGAAGGGAACAAATCCTACATTACACATCTTTGAATAACGTAGACAATGCTGGACTAGACAGGTGCCTACTGGCCAACGTGGGTGAAGCAAAGGAAATACCACAGCATAAGGGAAGCATCAGAACTTACCTCTGTCTGCCCTGGTTTCACAGTTGCATGACAAGCAATCATGAGTGAGCTATTAGGAAAGGGCCAGTGCTGGGACGCAGAGTACTGCAGTCTTTCCACCTCCAATCCCACCTCTTCTGCAACTTCTCTCCGGACAGCCTCTTCCAGACTTTCACCTATAAGCACTCAGATTAATTCAGGACAGCCCTGCAGCAGGAAGGGTGATACAAATGCCCATCTGTGAAAGGAGCCCAAAAATGGCTCCAAGGTTTGAATGAATTATTCTTGGGGAGAGCCCTAAATCCCTGAGTCTCTACAACAACAGGACTCAAATCTGGAGTTGGGTGCTGAACTACAACACTTATACTAGTTACTTAGTTAGTGAGACTGCAAATTAAGAGTGACAATTAGAGGGGCGCCTGGGTGGCTCAGTGGATTAAGGCCGCTGCCTTCGGCTCAGGTCATGATCCCAGCGTTCTGGGATCGAGCCCTGCATCCGGCTCTCTGCTCGGCAGGGAGCCTGCTTCCCTTCCTCTCTCTCTGCCTGCTTGTGATCTGTCACATAAATAAATTAAAATCTTAAAAAAAAAGAGAGTGACAATTAGAGAGGCTACTGCTGACCTCAGCTTTAACAAAATTCTAATGCCATGTTTTACCTTTTGCAAATTTTACCCCAATAGACTGAGAAAAAAACAACTTGTAAATATCTATTGAATTCTAATAAATATGGTGCATGCTGAAATATTTAGGGAGAAGTGTACTAATGCCTGCAAACTATGAATCAAAAAATAAAATGGATTGATGGGTGGATAGAATGGATAGATATAAAGTAAATGAAGAAAATAATTGTAGGATCTAGGTGGTAAGCGTATGGGTGAGTATTAACTGTATAATCCTTTCAGGTATGCCATATATTTGAAAATACTGGACAATTACAATGCCAGAAGGCAGTTTTTTGACTAGTCAGGGAACAGTGTGCTTGAGACTCCAGAACAGCAGCAACAAGATAAAGAAATACCTACTCTTGTTAAGCTTTCATGTCCTCCAGTCATCTGTACATGCCCTAAACTTCTTACCTATATCACAAAAACCTGCCAAAGCAGAATACATTCCCTTGGGAAAGGAACTCTGGCGAGCAAGCAGGCATCGAGTCCCATCTGACACTAGAGTGATCACCACAGGAGCCATCTAGGAAAAGGGAATGGAAACTTAAGACATTAGGGTTTTGGGCCTGTTAATGGGATGAAGGAATGGATAACTAAGGAAAGCCTTTTAACTGTATAGGCTTCTATCCCTAGGACAAGCTAGCACACAGTCTTCTTGGATTAGTGCCCTTTTAAAGTAGTGCTTACTTGTGGATAATAGATGATCTTATTGGAAGTGCACACACGCTTGCTGCCAGCTGTATTCTTCTTAGTGGGCTGCCCACTTCTGCTACAGAACTGATGAGCATCATGCCAACGGAGAAGAGCCTGAGCCTAGGAATACAAACATAGGCTGATTTCATTTGGAGAGAATGTGAAGCTCATCTATAATAGGGCTGGGCCTAGTATTTAGAGCAATTCAAAGGGAAATGCCAATCCCTTTCCAGCTCACCTACTTTAAATGGGTATCAACTGTTTGAACATTAAAGAAAGGAAACTATCTGGACATACTCCTCTACCATCTGAAATATGAATATGAGAAAGTATGATTCATTTAAAATACATATAATATATATGAACTATTATAATGAAAGCCTCCTCTACTTAGGACCCAACTTAAAAATAAGATATTTCCAGTATAATGCCCCATCAGGTACTCCTCCCCAATAAAGGTGGGATTTTTTTGCAAATAAAAATGTTTAGAGATGTCTTTTTAAGTTAAATGAACAACCAAAAGCACTTTAACAAGTGAGGTCTAAAGCTGTAAGGATAAGTCATTAAAGCAATACAAAGTAATTTCTCATAGGAAGAACATAATGATGTATGTTATGCTATGGGTCATTAAAAATATGAGGCTGACAGATGTACATGTCCTTAGGAGAAAATGGTCCTGCGAAAAATAGAGGCAAAAGAAAGAATAAGCAATCTCTCTACAGCACATTGTCCTCTGCCAAGGTTTATAGGAAGGACTGTAATCTGCCTGCTCAAGAGGAGACCAGATGTCATTCTAGCCTTCTGCATACATGCCTGTATTCACCCATAAACACTGCTTTACTAAATTCCCTATAGAACTAAGAAGTCAGAATCTACCATGGTCAGCAAGGAAGCATCCTTTGTGTTCAGCTGAAATAGAGCCTTCCTCAGCTCAGTGAAAGAGCCCTTGAGCTCTGTCTCCATTTCTGGTTTCTGTAAGGAAGCTAGAAAATGAGAACAGAGGATGAAATGAAACAAACACTGAACTTTGCCTTGGGGCCTTTCTCAAGGATGCCTGTTAGAGCAGTGTTTCCCAAACTCACCTGATAATACTCAACTGGGGAAAACAAAAAATATACAGGCTCTCAAGCCCCAACCTGGGGATTCTGAACAGCAGGTGAGTAAGGCCCAGAAATCTTTATTTTTTAGTAAGCACTGGGTGATTTCTTATATTCAGGCAAATCTGAGAAACATCAGAGCATAGTATTTCTCAAGATCCTCTTCTGAGTAATATTTGCACTAACCACACACTATCTCTAGAAAAGAGGTAAAATGGCACCTCTAAGCTCCTATCTGCACTGCATTCCAGCATCATTACATTTACAACTAGACCCAGAAGGAGAGAAGGAAAGCTAGTAGGAACCATGAACCTTATACCAAACTGATTCCCAAAGGCAGTTCTGAAGACCCTGAGCATGGTAACATGTTTATTCACCTGAGATAAGAATGATGTCATAAAATAGTTAAGAAATATAAAATGTATAAAGGTACAGAGAATAAAATAATAAACATCTGTGTAGCTACTACCTAGCTTAGAAAGTATTAAAATGTTCGGGACGCCTGGGTGGCTCGGTTGGGCGGCTGCCTTCGGCTCAGGTCATGATCCCAGCGTCCTGGGATTGAGTCCCACATCGCGCTCCTTGCTCAGCAGGGAGCCTGCTTCTCCCTCTGCCTCTGCCTGCTACTCTGCCTGTGCTCGCTCTCTCTCTCTCTCTGACAAAAAAAAAAAAAAAAAGTATTAAAATGTTCTTTATCTTATAAATGATCAGTAGATGGGTAGTATTTTTTTATGTCCTAACTTAAAAAAAAAAACAAAAAGCAAGGTTGATAACCTTTGGTATTCACAAAATTTTCTTTGAAATTTTACTATTACATGAGATTCCAAAGTCTGAGCACCACTGGGAAGTACTCATTAGAAATAATGTTCTATACCATTTTTGGAAGAGGAGCTATTTAGACCTAGATCCAGAGCAAACCATGCTTCATGCTGTTCAGAGCATCCAATCAGCACAGAGTCTTCTATTCTTTGTGTGTCCTGTCCAAACTTTGCCAGCAGCCTTTCCAACTCTAAGAAACAAAAGGAGAAGGGAAGAAAACAGAGGTTTTCATTAAATCACCACAGCCATATTAACCTTCTAGGAAATCATCCACTTCAGCTTGAAGTAGGTATACCTGCTTCTAGCCACTGCCCTGCAGCTAATTAGCTATGTAATCTTGGTCTAATCACTTAGTCTCTCTAGACCTCCATCTTCCCATCAGCAACCTAAAGTGTTTTAGACTAAAAGAATTTTTTTTTTTTTAAGATTTTATTTATTTATTTGACAGAGATCACAAGTAGGCAGAGAGAGAGAGGAGGAAGCAGGCTCCTGGGATCATGACCTGAGCCAAAGGTAGAGGCTTTAACCCACAGAGCCACCCAGGCACCCCTAGACTAAAAGAATTCTTGCTGTGTACCACTGTACTCTATGATTGTATCATGAAAGGAGAATATCCCCTAGTTCAAAAGATACATGATAAGTTAATGTATTCTGGTGTTGAAAAAAAAAGTGTCATGATTAAAATGCTAGAGACCAAATCAGTTACATATAATTTAGTCTCCAGATTATGCTGCATGTGTGGCCTAGGGTAGACTATTCATCCAAGACCCCAGTCTGTGTAAGACAAGTGCTGTATAGGGAGAAAATGTGTCCTCTAGTACGTGAAGGACATATTTATTTGTTCATAATACAATATAACATTGCCTTCTGTTGGCATCCTGATACACTTCTGCACTGCTAGAAACCACCTATCCAAGTATTCAACATCTGACCCGTGGAGGAAATTCACTGGCTTTGTATTTAGAAGTCAGACAGTGTAGAGTGTCATCATATAATACTGAAAGTTAATACCCTGAATGCTAAATCCCAGTACCTTAGATATCTTTATTTACATACCCTAAAAGAGTTCTCAAATTAATTTTAATTCACTTTTACTTTTGACCCTTCTAAAAGAAATGAAGTTATGATGCAAATCTTAAATAGTAGAACAGTATGCAATTCCATGGAGGCTGAAAATCACTGGTTTAAGCAGGGCTGGGCTAATTTAGGTTTTGTGAGCCATGTGGCTCTCTGTCACAACCACTCTGTTCTGCCACTGTAGTTCGAAAACAGCCGCAGACATTATTTAGATGAATGAGTACGGCTGTGTTCCAATATTTACAAAACAAGCAGTGGGTTCCAACTTGGACAGCAGATTCACTGACCCCTAGTTTAAGGCAATAGTGGTTCATACCATCACTAAATAATATATGGACAACTCAAGTTTATACACTAAATAATTAATTGGTAGAAGCGGACTCTAAAATTGAAGGAGCCTTTTCAAGGATTTGCTATGGATGAAATTCTGCTTAATGGCACATGCTGGTCTACTCTACTGGTCCTCTTTGGGCTTACCTAGTAGGCTATGCCGGGGGGCCTGGTATTGGTGTCCAGATTTCTGAAGCAAAGGAGACAGGCTATGAAAGAGATAAAATGCTCCTGTCTGCTGGGCTTTTTTACATGCATCATCATCTTCCTTCAGCTCAAATAAATACCTGTATTTTGGAAATAAAGCATTATTAAACCACACTTAGTTACTTGTACAGCATTCATCTTTCAGAATTCAGTTCCTGCATCCCTCCTATCACGGTTATTTCCTATTATTTATAACCTAAACAGCTCTTTCCCCTGAAAGACTATGATCTCCTTAAGGGCAGGGTCAGTCTTAGTTCTGTATCTCCAGTAATTAGCATATTGAAGGGCTAATTTCAAGGGTAATAAATATTTACTGAATTGAACCTCAGGGTACTTTGCCAATATTACGCTGTGAAGCAAGAATTTATATGCAGTGGAGTGAAAGGAAAACAAGTAGAGTGATAAAACATCAACCACAGAATACCTAGGGATGGGTGCAGACTTTATTATTATAGACAAAGAGCCAACACCATACCTTCAGTTAACTCTTTCAATCTAGGGATGATAAAGAGCAGATGTTATCTTCTGTGCATTCCTGCTTCCAACACCTAGTCCCCCAGGTGGACACCATTAGCTCCTTATGTCTACCAAAGAGACCACTGGTGGGAAAGTAAAGCCTATACTTGACCTACACTTAATAAGTGTAATATCTTCAATGGCCAAAATACAAATGTAGAAAAGACAACATCCTATCATTAGCTTCTCTAGAAGAAATAGTACTGGATCCAGATCTAGGCTTTTCAAGCACCTTCATTAAAGATTACCTAAGTTTATCCCTCCAAGAGCCTCGGAAATCAGGTCAGGGTCCACATGATTCGGGGGTACTGAATATAGATTCTCCTCCTGGAGCCTTAGGGATAACCATTTTTGCCTATTAAAAGCCCCAAACAGACTCAGATTTATGGCAAATTTTGTCACTGAAGTAGGCAATGCAGTTTATAGATATTTCCTGTAGGATCTTGGAGCTTTTATAACACTAACAGAGTTAGCTCAACATAAAACTACAAAGCAAAATGATAAATGTGCCCCAGCGGCATCTTTAGGAACCTATTTTTGATTGTATGATAAAAGGGGTTACAATGAGCTCTTTATAAACACAAGACCAAAGAAACCTGAGATTTTAATACTCATGGTATTTTTAAACTTATTATAAGAGACTGTCACTTCCTGGGGCAAAGACTTAATGCATGTCAAAGGAGAGACTTGTGCCACTCAGAAGTTACCAAATATAAACAACAGAACAAAGCTGCCTTCCTAAAAGAACAGTAAGAGTCATACAACCTGTGCTTTACCCTAATGACCCTAGAAAGCAAAACACCTACAAAAACACTCAGGTTAAGGTCATAAATCTGGGGCCTCACTGGAACTGGAACTGAGATCCCAAAAGTTCCTTATAGTTTCCTTCTTGATCAGGAACACTAATTTAAAAAATTCACTTTCCCCTTTAGTTATAATTGTATGGAAACAACACTAAGATTATTGGACATAAACTTATTTTCCTATTTATAAAAATAAAAAGTCATCCCATAAAAATCAGAAAATACAGTTATCAATTTGTTCAAAAAAGGGAAATCATCAAGAATCTCACCATTCAGAGATGATCACTGTTTACACCTGGGAATTCTTCAAACTATTTATTGTTTGTACCTGTATATAGATAGATATATTCAGGATCATACCTATTTGTAGCCTTTTTTCTTTAACATTCTTTTCATGCCATGTTCTTTATTGATAGAATTTCATTATCATGATTTTTTTACTCATTTTAAAATCACTTTAATACAGTCAGTTTTAGACCATTCAATAATTGTACAGTAATTCAGTTATTGTTCTCAGAGTCTTAGCCTGGGAACTGCAAATAACCTACAATAATGTAAGTACCACAATTTCCTTTTCTCACTTTTGTTCATGTATTGTTGTGTGCTTATGTGCCTTTAAATTCTGGACTGGGCACCCACGTTCAGCAGAGCTTTTCAAGTAGGAAGCCCTGGCTATGAGGGTATTTCTTCAGAGGAGTTTCACCTGTGCTTCTGCAAGGTGCCCAGGGGTCTTATAAGTCTACAACTACTACTTACATTCTTTTCTTAGGTTGGGGTTTGGGGGACATAACACAGATGGTGCAAATTTAAACCCCCAAAACTATGAGAATAGCTAGTGATTTCACATTCACAGATTTCAAATTTGCCCAGGACAAAGAAGTCCTTTACCATCTTCCTGTACTGGAGTAGGGTTTTTGGTTTTGGTTTTTCTCCTATTCTACCTTTAACTGGTAGTTTAGTTCTTTCTTAGAGGGTGAGGGGTGAAGTAATTAGAATTATCTACCTTATTTTCAGGAAACTTCATAAACTATTACTATTCAGTATAGTTTTTAATTACATCATGGGGGTGTACCATCATTTAATTAATTTCTCCCTTCTTGGTCATTCAACCATTCAGTAGTCCTTTAGTGCCTACTATACACCTGGTATTATTTTATACACCGGTACCAGAGGGGTACCTGTATGCAGAGGGGTACCAGAGTGGGAAAGACAAAGTTCTTATCTTAATAGAACTTAATATTTAAATATGTCAGATATTTTAGTTATTATTGGAAATTTAGTTTAGAATTTTTCCAGTTATAAATAACTTGCAATGACTATCCTTATATGTAAATCTTAATCATGTATCGTTCATCCTTAATATAGGATTTTGAGATATTTATATTTTATAATTTAATGGGCCAAAAAGAGAATAATCAGAGCTCAGGTTGGTCACAACTCACCGGGTCTTAGTGACATAAGTTGACAGCAGTCTAAAGTACCAGAAAGATTTTCTCCTGCAAGCAGTTCCACAATACAGGGACATTGTCGGGTCCTTAGAAAAAAAGAGAAGTTAAAAGAGAAAAAAAGTCAAAATATGCAATTAATGTATTACCAAGATGGTTATACTTTCAGCCAGGAGAGGATTACTTTTTAATATTGAGGAAAGAAACTGAATAGGAGTCAGATGATCTGGCTTCTAAATTGCATTTGTTCCACTAACTAGCTGTGAGATTTCAACTTTTCAGTACCTCTTTTCTAATCTACAAAATTGCAACTTGTTCTGCCTAATAGGCTGAGACTCTGCTATCCACAAAAAATACGTTCCTCCTTCCATACTGTAGAATTGTTGCTAAAAGGTAGCTGCTAAGCCACAATTTACATTTCTCTCCTTGTATCTAAGCAGTGCCAAAAGTAGGTCTTAACGATGGAATGTGAGTGGAAGTGATGTATCTCTCTTCTAGGATGAAGGAGCTAAGAAGTGGGTATGCCTAAAGGCTCCCAGGTGGCTCAGTCAGTTGAGCATCTGCCTCTTCGTTTCATCTCAGGTCCTGATCTCAGGGTGGTGAGATCAAGCCCCATACCAGGCTCTGTCATCAACCTGGAGTCTGCCTGAGATTCTCTCCCTCTCTCTCTGCCCTTCCCCCCACCGTGGTGTGTGCGCACACTCTCTCTCTAAAGTAAATAAATCTTTAAGTAAAAATTTAAAAATAATAATAATAAAAGAAGTGGGTATGCCGTTATCCTCTTTCCTCCTGCTTTTAAGAGTCTGGAATGGCAGAGCCATTGGATGGAGAAACTTGGATCCTTGAATCACAACATGGAGAAAAGCCACTTTCCAACTGAAAGACTCACACACACACACACTTTGGACGATTTATGAGTGAGAAATAAACTTCAGCCATAATAAGCAACTGAACTTTTGAAGTTTGTTACAGCAGCTAGCATTACTCTAAGACTAGGTAAGACTGGGAATGTCTCTAAGTAATTGAAGTAAATTTCTCAGAATATATGAAAGCCAAAGTCCCTCTGAGAATGAAGTAAGAGGTATCCTATAGGTAAGAAAAATATAAAAATCATGGCCATTAAGAAAATATTTCAAAAGGCATCTATGCAAATCTACATGAATCTAAGATATTTTCTATTTTGTGTGTCTCATTGTGAGAGAAAAAAGATTCTGTATCTTACAAATCCATTCTGTAGAAGGTGATTCCTTTTTTTTTAAGATTTTATTTATTTATTTGACATAGAGGATCACAAGTAGGCAGAGAGAAGGGGAAGCAGGCTTCCTGCTGAGCAGAGAGCCCGATGGAGGGCTCGATCCCAGGACCCTGAGATCATGCCCTGAGCCAAAATCAGAGACTTAATACACTGAGCCATCCAGGCACCCCAAGATGATTCCTTTTAAATTGTATATCAATAAGTATTTTATTCCCCCATTGGCAATAAAGTCAAGAAGTTCCACTGAAACGAGAAAATCAGTACAAATAACCAACCACCCTTTTAACTGTGCCCAAGTGAGGAAGCTTTGACACTAAACAAATCACTGAGGAACTTCTAAAGTTTAGGCTTACTTCTTGGTTGCATAATTATGAATCACTGATGACTAATCCTTGGACAGTTTTGGCTACAATCAGCATCCTAGCCAAGGGTAAAATATATTTAGCAAACAACATTCAACAAAAAGTATTTATTGAAAACTGACTTTATACAAGGTCCTTTAAGGAACACAGAAAAATACTGGATGAAAAACCTGCTATCAAGGGTCTCTAGTAGGAGAGAGAAGACAAACAGCTTTCATCTGTGGCACCATGTGATATGTGGGTTAAAAAGCATTCAACAAGAGTATTAAAAAGCATAATTCCTAGTTTAATATCCTAAAGACTTGTGTGATATACTGGAAGAAATATATTTACGTTTCTTGTACATAGATATGTCCTATGTATATGTCTCATGTACAAACTCTGAGAGTGTAAACTGGTACAGTATTTTGGGGGGGGCAATTTGGGAATATCTATCAACATGGTAAATAAACATCCTTTTCACCTAGCAATTCCACTTCTATGAATTTATCTTATGAAGAAAAGGACAGGTATAGGAACGTTAACTAAGAAGTATGATAAAGGGGAACAATACACAGCTCTTAAATAGAAGAGGGGTGCCTGGGTGGCTCAGTCAGTTAAGCGTCTGACTCTTGGTTTTGGCTCAGGTCATGGTCTCAGGGTCCTGGGATCAAGCCACACATCAGCAAGGAGTCTGCTTGGGATTTTCTCTTTCCCTCTCCCTTGGCCCCTCCCCCTACTCTCTCTCTCTCTCAAATAAGTAAAATCTTTAAAATAAATAAATAAATACAAGATAACAGTGGAAACATTGATATACAGTAACAGGGAAAGATATTCACAATATATGTTTAAGTAAGAAAAGCAAGAAATATTTGGTTTTCCACGATATAATTAATTTATAAAGGAAAGGACATAGAGGTGCCTGGGTGGCTTCGTTGGTTAAGCAACCAACTCTTGATTTTGGCTCAGATCATGATCTGAGGGTTGTGGGATCGAGCCCTGTGTTGGTCTCTGTACTGGGCATGCAGTCTGCTTAAGATTCTCTCTCTCCCATGGGGGCGCCTGGGTGGCTCAGTGGGTTAAGTCTCTCCCTTCAGTTCAGGTCATGATCTCAGGGTCCTGGGATCGAGCCCCACATCGGGCTCTCTGCTCAGCGGGGAGCCTGCTTCTCCTCTCTCTCTGCCTGCGTCTCTGCCTACTTGTGATCTCTGTCTGTCAAATAAATAAAATCTTTAAAAAAAATTAAGTTAATTAAATTCCTTTTCTAAATGGTCCCTTGTATATTTTTATACACATATAAAAAATATAGAAGTTATTGAAAAGTCAAAGAAGAGAGTGATTTCCTTAAAAATCAGCTTTAACTGTAATTGTCTCTTTTAAATATATAATTTGAATTATAAAATTAACATAATTACATTACAGGACATCTAGGAGACAGAATTGTGAGGGTTCCATAGTATAGCCACATAAATATAACTTAGGTATTTTTCTAATCTTTTTTACATGTACAACTTTTTTTTTTAAGATTTTATCTGTTTATTTGACAGAGATCACAAGTAGGCAGAGAAGCAGGCAGAGAGAGAGGGAGGGAGGCAGGCTCCCCGCTGAGCAGAGAGCCCGATGCGGGGCTCGATCCCAGGACCCCGGGATCATGACCTGAGCCGAAAGCAGAGGCTTTAACCCACTGTGCCACTCAGGTGCCCCCTTATATGTACAACTTCTACATATTCATAATTAGAGGACACATTTTTGTCAACTTGCTTTCACAAAACACATCACAAGCAGTTTTCTGTTTTTGTATAAGCTATATAACATTTTTAGCTGCAAAATAATACATTCAGGTAGACTCATCCTTATTTGGCTAAACATTCCCGATTTTAGACATTTAGGTTGTTCTGATTTTAAATTACCAGAAATAATATACCACTAAATACCTGTGTGCTGATATTTTCAGGCTACTTCTTTTAAGTTTCCCAAAGTAGAATTACTGGGACAAAATTTAGTTTAAAATCATATGGCTCTTTCTACACATTGCCGCATTTATAAGATTCAGTAGTGTTTGGCTTAAAAAAAAAAAAAAAGTTCATTTTATACTTTCGTAATAACTACCGAGATTAAAAGTGTTTTGAAATTTAGTAGTTCTAGTTTCCCTTTTGCAAACTGTTTGATGTCCTGTGCTCATTTATTTACTGTGGTTTTGACCATTCTATGTTTTTAGAATATTATAGTACATTTCCAGCATTTTCCATAACATGAGCACAGAAACACATTACAGGAACCAACTGGTATATGTGTTGCATTTCTTTGTACCTCAGCACAAAAAAAAAAAAAAGAGAGAGAGAGAGAGAGAAGAGGTCTTTTAACAATGAGGATATGTGAAATTACTTTTAGAATGAAAATATAATTTCTTAAAACTCCACACTATTTAGAAATCTAATGCAGGGAAAATTTGTTACTTTTTTCTAAATGGTTTGTGATATTTTACTCTTTTAGAGGTCTTCAGTGTGATGTTTTATTTAAAGTGCATTGGCTCAAGGGCTCACCTGTAGTAAACATGCTGGAAAACAACTGGTAAACCTGCCATGATCCTCAAATCCACATTACAAACAGAATTGTTTTTGTTTGAATTGACAACTATTATGGTATTTTATTCCTGATGGCATGATGGGGATAAAAGTTCACTATTCACGAAATAAGTTTCGGAAGAAGATACTAGCACCGTTATTTTACGTTAGATGACAAGCTCAGGCTTGCCTTCTGTTTTGTTTATAGCAGGCTTGCCTTCTGTTTTGTTTATAGTCTGAGCGTATCTCCAAACTGAGAAAGGAACAGGGAAGTAAGCACTTAGGACACTCCGACTTTTATTCTTCCACTGACTGAATTTGTGATCTGGAGCTGTCACCCAACTCCTTGGAGCTTCCTTTCTGTCTCACTTCTCACAGGGGAAGGAAGGAGAGAAAATGGATCTGAAGTGTATTACAACAATGTCAGGTTTCTACCTAATTCTCAGATCTGATGGGCTGTAAAATCCTTAAGGGGTGGGATTGTATCTTCCCCTTTCTATAGCACCTAGCACTGTTTCTATCACAATGTAAGACATAATATGGATAGATGGATGAATGAATGAATGAATGAATTTATCCCATTTTACAAATGAGGAAGATAAAGCTTTAACTAATCTGAAATCATAGTTTAGACAGTAGCAGTTTCAGGCCCAGGGCTATCTGGCTCCAAAACTCATGTTTTGATGAGAAATACATGGGAAAGCATTTTTCAACATTCATTTATGATTTATGTCTTTAAAAAGTACAAGGACTGATAAAAATGAAAGATAACATTGTTTTTACCAAAAATTATTTGATGAGGAGGCAAGGCTGTTAAGATTAACAATATCTCTCAAGCCCCTATACTAAATAATTCCTACATTTTATATCCTGTTCATTTTAAGAAGAAAGATTACTTTGTAAAGTACTACAGTACAGTACAGTACTACAGCATGAAGAAAGGGCCCATCTCGAATCTCTGTGGTTATTCTACCAAGAAGTTTGGTAGTGTTTGAGAGAGCCCTTTTCAGTCTGTCTATTCATTACTGTGGACCTCAGTGGAATGAAGAAATATGCAAAACTGAGGAGCCAAAGGATACAGATTTCAAGGTCTCCTTAAGTAGCTGTATGGTTTGCTTTCTAAAAATGTTTCCTCCCTTAATTAAAAAATAATGCAGGCACAAGGCAAAAAAAGTAAGCAAATTCCGTTTCTTTTTTTTTTTGAAAACCTGTTTATTTTCTTTTTTTTTTTTTTAAGAGATTATTTATTTATTTATTTGACAGACAGAGATCACAGAGAAGCAAGCAGAGAGAGGAGGAAGCAGGTTCCCTGCTGAGCAGAGAGCCCGATGCGGGGCTCATCCCAGGACCCTGAGATCATGACCTGAGCCGAAGGCAGAGGCTTAACCCACTGAGCCACCCAGGCACCCCTTTTTTCTTTTTTTAAAAGATTTTATTTATTTGTCAGAGAGAGAGAGAAAGAGAGAAAAGAGCACACAAGCAGGCAGAGCCAGAGAGAGAAGCAGGCTCCCTGCTGAGCAAGGAGCCAGATGTGGGACTCCATCTCAGGACCCTGGGATCATGACCTGAGCCGAAGGCAGCGGCTTAACCAACTGAGCCACCCAGGCGTCCCGCAAATTCTGTTTCTAAATGACTCTCCACGAAAATACCAGAAAAATACTAGCTTTAGTTAGAATATTAGCTTTAGCTTTAGTTAAAAGGATAGTTCTGTAAGTTATGATGCAAAACTGTGGCCATTCTCGGGTTCCTGCAATAAGGAAAAGACTAAGCTAAAAATCACAAAATGTTGTAACCAAGAGCTTTTTTTCAAGTTTTGATTATGCCTTCCCATAAAATCTCTCCTTTGCTTAGAACCTCAACAGTTTTATGTTTCGGGGTACTCACTCTGAATTTGGGGGAGCGTGCCTTCGTAGGCCTCAGGAATCAGCAGAAACCAGAGATCTAGCAAGGCTCCTGGGAAGTAGGGCTTTCCCGCCCCAGCGGTCTCTGCCACACTTCCCAGAATACCCTAGAGATGCACTCTGGGAAATGTAGTTCTGTTTTCATGCTAGCTGTTAAGTCTTCCAAAGTTAACCAGGGTTGTAAGCGTTCTTTTGCCACACTTCCCAGAATTCACCTAGAGATGCATCCTGGGAGTTGTAGTTTAATCCAGAGGCATGTTGAAATCCACTACAACAGCAAAGTTAACAGTGAGTGTTAAAAGCAAGATCTAAGGGGGCACCTGGGTGGCTCAGTGGGTTAAAGCTTCTGCCTTCAGCTCAGGTCATGATCCCAGGTTCCAGCTCAGGTCATGATCCCGGGTTCCTGGGATCGAGCCCCGCATGGGGCTCTCTGCTCAGCAGGGAGCCTGCTTCCCTTCCTCTCTCTCTGCTTGCCTCTCTGCCTACTTGTGATCTCTCTCTGTCAAATAAATAAATAAAATCTTAAAAAAAAAAAAAGCAAGATCTAAGATCTTCTAAATCCATTATCAGAAAAACTACCAACTTTGTCTTTGGAGAAGCGGTAGATTCACTTTTTAATAACAAAAAGATAGTCATTAAACCCATCCTAGTACACAAAAGGCATATTTTATGGGGAAGGAAAGGAGTGTTGGGGCAGGAACTAAGCTAACTTTCAAACTTTCTGTCTCTGCCCACTTTAGAACTAGTTCTAACATTTCATGAAATCTGCCAACTGTAAAAGACCTGGCTGTGTCTAAATATGTGTGAGCTTATGTCAGAATGCATCCCTTGATCAACCAGGGCAGGATTCCATCGCACTGAAAGCAGTCTAGCAAAACTATTTTGGTTATGCTCTTTTCTTGCTTTTAAGTTGTTTCCTTGTAGGAAAAGACAGTTTTGAAGGACCTTCATTCAACATGTATTTAATAAATACCAACCTGGGACTGTTAATAGGCACCAGATACAGCAGGGGGAAAAAATGGAAAATTTCTGTCTTTGTACGATTTACATTCTAAAGGAAAAAACAAGTAAATATACAATGTGTTTGGTTATAAGTGATGAGGAGAAGAATAAAGCAAGATAAGAGGAGGGAGGATTTTGCGATTTTATATAGGGTGGCCAGCCTTATTGTAAAGGTGGTATTTAAGCAAAGACAGTGAAAGAGTTGAGGAAGGAAACCAAGTGGAAATCTATGTGAAGAGATTTGTAGACAAGAGAAAATCAGCAGAAGCAAAGGTCCTGGGGAGGAAGTGTAACTGGTAGGTCTGGGGAAAGCCTAGGACAAAGCACGATAGTCAGAGATGAGGTCAAAGTGTAGCCAAGTATCAGATCACATAGGTCTTCACAAATCTTAAAATTTTTATTGAGCCATTGTAATCCTTTTGGTTTTTACTCTGAGAGGGATGGTATGTAACAGAAGAATTTGAGCAGGAGAATGAGATGATTTGACTTACATTGTAAAGGAATTTCTATGGGTGTGGAGGGTAGACTACAGGGGATACTGGTTATTAAATCCTGAATGTTATTATTAACATGTAACTTGGTTACATGGGAAGGAAGAATAGTAACTCTGGTTGACCAGCCATTTCTTTTGGATCTTTCCATTAACACATGAACCCAAACATTTTATCAGATTGATTCATTGTCCTTAAGGAAGGAGCAGAAAACTCGAGGAATACAAAATTATTAAGTCAATAAATTCCAAAGAGATGGAGAAACATGCTTAGAGAAAGTTAGGGCTCTAATAATTTTTTTTAAAAATCAAAATAACTCTATTTTTAAGCTACTAAGTATAAAGTGCTTCATAATAAAAATAATGGTATGGTATGAGTCCTCATGTTCCCTCAAAATTCATATGTTGAAATAATAATACCCAATGTAATAGTATTAGGAAGTAAGGCCTTTGAGAGGTGAATAGGTCATGAGGGTAGAGCTCTCATGAATGAGATTAATGCCCTTATAAAAGAGGCTCAATGGGGCACCTGGATGGCTCAGTAGGTTAAGACTCTGCCTTCAGCTCAGGTCATGATCTCAGGGTCCTGGGATCCAGCCCCAAATTGGGCTCTCTTCTCAGCAGGGAGCCTGTTTCCCCCCTCTCTCTTTGCCTGCCTCTCTGCCTATTTGTGATCTGTGTCCGTCAAATAAATGAAATCTTAAAAAAAAGAAAAAGAGGACTCTCTTGCTCCTTTTACCATGTGAGGATTTGGAGAGAAGTCAGCAGTCTGCAGCCTGAAGGAGGGGCTTCACCAGAACCGACCATGCTGGCACCTTGCTCTTGGACTTTAGGGCTCCAGAATTGTAAGAAATAAATTTCTGTTGTTTATAGGCTACCTAGTCTGAGGAACTTTGTTGTAGCAGACCAAATGGACTAAGAAAAATAGAGAAGATTTTAACTAGACATTTACTGTGGTCCAGGTACCATGCAAAGTGTTTCATGAATTGTCATTAATCCTCACATCCTATGAGATAAGTACTATT
>ML103287.1:0-27387 GCA_003697995.1 Taxidea taxus jeffersonii
GAGAGAGAGAGCATGAGGTGGTGGGGGTGGGAGTGAGGAAGAGCAGAGGGAGAGGGAGAAGCAGGTTCCCTGTTGAGCAGGGAGCCCTATACTGATCCCAGGGCTCAATCTCAGGACCCTGGGATCATGACCTAAGCGGAAGGCAGAGGCATAACCGACTGAGCCACCCAGCTGCCCCATCTAGGGCCTTTTATATTCTTTTCGTCACTACGTTTTTTATTGAGGTACAATTTACATATAGCAAAATTCACCAATTTTAATGATACAAATTGATGCATCTTGACTTATATACGTAACCATAAACAACTATAGAACATTTGGGTCTAGACTTTAAAGTCTTTTTCTAGTTGAAAATAACTGAATTTCTAAACATTTGTAAAGGATAAATTTACAAGTTAAAAAATATAGCTTTATTCAGCATGAGAGGAGAAATGAGGAATACACTTAAAAATAGTGATTAAGAAAGGCGATAGAATTCTGAAAATCTATCAGATCATTTACTTGTCTTCCTTTCATCCTTTAAGCAGGATAAGATGCTTGTTGAAAATTAAGAACTTGCCAAGAATAAATTTGATTTCAGGATACTTAGGGCTCTGCCTGTATCTGCGATGAGAATCAGGGTACTAATTCATCTTCTTAGTCTTGGTCTTCTGGTTTGTTTCCTTTTTATGCTAATCTGCTTAGAATCAGAGCATGGTTGAAGAATGGCAAGATGGGCAGAGAGGAGGTGATAAGACCAGTTGGCAAACAACAGCAACACCTTCTTATTCTGCTCCTTAAATAGCATAATTACATGGCAACGGGGTCCAGTAATGTAGAGCAAATTAAGTGTTTAAAGCACAAAGTAAAATTGTAACTATTGGGATATTGTTTGAAAAAAGGAGACATAAAATGCCACAGTCATTACGTACTGTGACTAGTTACATGATAGTACTTCTGAATTCTTGTTTGATATAAAAATGAGGATTTCTAGATAGAGGGGAAGAAAAGAAAAAAGCCCACCTGAAGTAGAAGGGTAAAGTGACCAAGGAGAGAGGAACCTAAGTGGAGAAAAAAGTGCCCCTTCCTTTGGTACTCCAGTGTCGTTCCATGGGTCTCTCCTGGTATATCTTTCTCCTCTTACCTCTCATGCCAGGGCTTCACTAGCTCCTCCTCCTTCTTTTTACCTCTTATTTCTGGGCATTTCCCAAAGCGTTTGCTCTGTCCTTTCCTTTTTGCTCTCTCTCTATAGTTTCTCCTTCAGAGATCAAAATTATTTCCATGTGTAAGGCAATATCACCACTCCCACTTTATTGAAATGAAAATCCAGGAATTACCAAGCTTTAGCAAGGTAAAGAGTTTCTGTGTAGGGAGGAATGGTTGGCAAAGTAGTCCCAGGATCTCCTGTAACTTTCTTTCTTCCTGAGACTTCTCTCGCTTTAATTACTACCATTCCTCCCATTAGATCCCAGACGTACACTGCCCCAACATTAGAGTTCTGGTCCAGCTGTGGGTAAAATACCCTCTCTTATTTTTCTGTAGCCAAGGTTGGGATATTTTCTTTAAAAGAACTAAACCTATAAGACACTTTTAATCTCACAAACAAATTGAGGGTTGTGGGTTGAGGGGGTAGGGCTAGGGTGGCTGGATTATGGACATTGGGGAGGGTATGTGCTATGGTGAGTGCTGTGAATTGTGTAAGACTGACGATTCACAGACCTGTACCCCTGGGGCAAATAATACATTATATGTTAAATAAATAAATAAATAAATAAATAAAACTAAATAATAATAATATAATAATAAATAAATAAAATAAAACTAAATAAACTAAATAAAAATAAATAAATAAAACTAAAACAAAAGGACGCTAAAACCTATGATAGAAACACAAAAACTTTACTTCAGCCTGGTCTACAAAATATTATTTAGGATTTCAATTTTCCCAGAGGCCCTTCATAGGATATCTAGAGGTCGGTCATCATCCAGCATGAAAGACACATATATTGTAAGGGAGACCTTCCCAGTCCACATAGAGAGGGCTCTGTCTCTGTTTTGGTTTCCACTTAGGAGATACACTTCTTCCCCAGGAGACTGCTGACTGGAAAGACCACAGTCTTCAAGAGAGGCCACTGCTCACTGGACCAGAGCCCCTTATTGTCTAATGACCCATAGTAATACCAAATTGCTGGCCTTGTAACAACCATTGTAACAACAATATCCATTCAACAAAAATTTATACCCAGCTTTGTGAGGGACTTCAGTCCATACATCTCTGTGTAAGATGACTTGAGCTCTATTTCTAGCTCAAGATTATTTATTTGTTCTTTCTTTCATTTATCCATTCAGTCACTACATTTTGAGCACTTCCTATGTGTCAGGCATTGTGCTATGGGGCAAACAAGACAAACATGGCACGTAACCTCATGAAACTTGTGTTATCAAAGGTTGTCAGGCATTACAAAATTGTAAGTCGAGGGGCACCTGACTGGCTCAGTGGGAAGAGCATGTGACTCTTGATCTCGGGGTTGTGAGTTTGAGCCCCATGGTGGGTGTAGAGATTACTTACAAATAAAATATTTTTTAAAATGTGTAAGTTGATTAGTCTTATAAAGGAAGACTTCAAGGTATTATGAGAGTCTATGAGCAGATCTAACTGAATCAGGTTGGTCAGGAAGGCTTCTGGAGGAAGTGACATTTAATTAAAACTTGAAGGATAAAATCAGCCAGATATATTCAAGTGTGTGTGCCAGAGTGAAAGGAAGAGCAGGTAGGAAATACTAGGGAGAAGGCACAGCATATTTAAGGAATGTTAGCAGCTTAGATCAGAGAGGAAAGACTGACTTCCTCTCTGAACCTGCTAAGGTGCTCAGGAATCCAATTATGTTAGGTCATGTTAAAGAATTTTTAGCTCTATTCTTAGAGCAACAAGAAGGCATGGTGAGCCAGGATTCCATTACAACCTATGATTATATTCAAATTTGGGTAAGGGTAAGTAATAATAATAATTATAACTTAAAAATAGCTGAAACTACGGTCAGTATGGGCCAGGCACTGTTGTAAGTGCTTTCCATATATTAAGTAACATGCATCTCACATCAACTAGGTACTGTTTTGATGCCCAATTTATAAGCGAGGAAACTGAGATATAGCGATATCTCATATTATGTAACTCATCCAAGATCACAGAGCTCACAGGTGACAGGGTTTGTGAGGAAACCCATTAGGAAGCTGTTGCAGAATTATCAGCAAAAGACACTCAGGGCTTGGATGGAAGTAAATGACAGTGGGGATCATTAGAGATGGCCTTAAGATATAAAAGAGCTATAAAATTTATAGGATTTGGGGGCACCTGGGTGGCTCAGTGGGTAAAGCCTCTGCCTTCGGCTCAGGTCATGATCTCAGAGTCCTGGGATAGAGCCCCGCATCAGGCTCTTTGCTCAGCGGGGAGCCTGCTTCCTCCTCTCTCTGCCTGCTTCTCTGCCTACTTGTGATCTCTTGTCTATCAAGTAAATAAAAATAAATAACTAAATAAAATTAAATTTAAAAAATTTATAGGATTTACATCAAAATACTACATTTCTAACGTTTGGTATGCTTAAAAATTATCTCATTATGGAAAGAACACTTAACATGAGATCTACCCTCTTAACAGATTTTTAATTGTACAATACAGTATTATTAAATATGGCTAGTCACTTTTTAACTTGACTATCTTGCTGTTACCTCAGTTTTCTACCATGACTCTTTCTCATCCGTTTTTCCTATTCCTGTTAAAGGTATTATCTGTAATTATGCAGACCGAAAACTTCAAAGGAATTTTTTTCTATTTCTCCCTCCCTTTTTCCTAGCGAGTGAATAGTCACAAAGTCCATGCCAGTTGCCTTTGGCAAAATCTTCATAATTTATCCCATCCTTCCCATCCCCAGTGTCTTCCCTATAGATATTTTAAGTGCAAGTCTTCTTGCTCAGAAGGCTCTCGGCAGGCTGTCCTGACTGAGTCACACAGTTTTATCTTGGTTCTCCATCTAACCCTCAGCTAAACAAATGCTGTAACTAAATTTTAAGCGAATGCAGAGAATGGACTGTGTATTGCTGTTGGATCCACCTTAACTAAGAGATGGGAACAATTTAAGAAGTGAAAGAAGGGGGAATGAGAGAGCTTAAGGGACAAAGGAAAGGAGGGAGGAATAATCACAGCTAGGAGGACCTGAGAAATGTAGTTTCTTGGAAGCCAAATTCCTGCCCTGGCCACAGGATTTCCTACTCATTAGAAAGCCTTCGATTTTTCTCTGGTTGAAACATTAGTACCTCAGGTTTTACTACCAAAGACAAGTTACAGACATGAAAATATTTACAGATTCAACACAAAAAGCACTGGACAGACTTTTCAGATGTCTGTTCTCTAGTTCTTACATTTATTTTTGGTGTTTTTGACATCCACGTATTTAGTCTATATGTCAGTCACTTTACTTCTACTCTTTCGAATTTGAGAACAATCCTGTGAGGTAGGTGTTAACATCCTTCGCTTTATAAGTAAAAAAAACTGAGGGTTGGAGAGTTTTGGGAATTGGCCAGAGGTTACAGTTGGAAAATGAGAGACAGTATTCAGGTTTAGCCATGTCTGACCCCAAAGCCCATGTTTTAGGCACTCCAGCCCACTGTCTGTAATAGCACAGAGGCATAAGGTATTTAAAGAAATCAATTTAGAAATTTTAACATTTTGGGACGCCTGGGTGGCTCAGTTGTTAAGCATCTGCCTTTGGCTCAGGTCATGATCTGGGGTCCTGGGATCTAGCCCTCTAGGGCTCCCTGCTCAGCGGGGTGTCTGCTTCTCCCTCTCCCTCTCCCCCTGCTGGTGTACCCTCTCTCACTGTGTTTCTGTCAAGTAAATAAAATCTTAAAAAAAAAAAAATTTTTTTTAACATTTTAAGCCCGGAGTTGAAAGCACTGATGTTTTCAATGAATTCATCTCAGATAGTCTAGTTAAGGTTAAGGAATTTGAAAATATCCCCTAAAGTCTCTCCTACTCTGTAGTTCTATGACATTATTTTAGTTGTTTTGACTTAAGTAAAAAGAAAAGATGATCAAGAAAAAGCCCTTTTCCACACATAAGAACCACACTTAATGAAACGACTATAACATTGCTCTTGTGAATCTGTAGGATTTGAAAACAATAAAGTCATAATGGATTTTGGAAATTATGTATTTAGTTAATAGACGCTTAGACACAAGGGGAGGTTTGTAAAATTAAATTCCAGAAAAAAATCTTAATGACATCACAAGAACACTTCTATAATAATTCTCTAACATCACAAATAGCTTCAATGCTTGTCTAGTTAGTTCTTGCACAATGCAATGTGAGATTATTAGCTTCTATTTACTTTGCCAACAGCTAATATAGTCATAAATATGAAATAAATCATTCAGAATAACTAAGGTAGCTAAGACAAAATATATTGAAAGAACAAAACATACTTAAAACAAATATGTATTGTTTATAACTTGGTTCTCTGATAAACATATTGATATTAAAATGCATTCTTGGACTACAGAAAGCGAATATGATTATTTCAACTCTGTTTTTACAGGTAACTGAAAATAACTATGAGAAATTGGTGCAAGCTATGAAGGGGAATGGGAGATTCAGGCTTCCGGTTATGGAATGAATAAGTCATGGGCATAAGAGGCACAGCATAAGGAATAGAGTCAATGATATTGTAATAGTGTTGGATAGTGGCAGATGGTAGCTACACTTGTGGTGAGCACAACACAATATTCAGAGTTGTTGAATCACTATGTTGTACATCTAAAATTAATGTAACTTTGTGTGTTGACTCTACTTCAATGAAAGAAATTGGTGCAAGGTAACTGACCAACATAAAAATGGTGAGTAGTTACCCTGGAGTCTTTATTTTTTTTTTTAATTTTTTAAAAAGATTTTATTTATTTATTTGTTGGAGAGAGAGCAGAAGCGAGCACAGGCAGACAGAGTGGCAGGCAGAGGCAGAGGGAGAAGCAGGCTCCCTGCTGAGCAAGGAGCCCGATGTGGGACTCGAATCCAGGACGCTGGGATCATGATCTGAGCGGAAGGCAGCCGCTTAACCAACTGAGCCACCCAGGCGTCCCACTCTGGAGTCTTTATATTCGTACTTTTTAATGCTATGCATAAACACCATAGAGAAAATGTATTTCATATACGTGACACATACTAATTCCTGTGGTGGCCATATTTTTGCTTTGATAGTAATTCAGATTTCTTCCTTACCTAGTTCTCTATTTACAAAATCATTTAGGGGCACCTGGGTGGCTCAGTCAGTTAAGAGTCTGCTTTTGGCTCGGGTCATGATTCCAGGGTCCTGGGATTGAGCCCCTCATCGGGTTCCCTGCTCAGTGGAGAGCCAGCTTCTCCCTCTCCCTCTGCTGCTCCCCCTAGTTGTGCAATATCTCTGTTTGTGTGTGTCAAATAAATAAATAAAATCTTTAAAAAGCAAAAAAGTAATTTAAAATAAATTTAAATTTAAATTAAATATTTTTTTTTACATTTATTTTCTCTTCATTTATTTTAAATTCTGTGCTGGTTCTTCATTAGCTGAAGAGTTTATGCAGATCAGCTTTCTATCAGAAAGCTTGGCTTGCTTTGTCCCTAGGTGATCACTGCCTACAAAATTTTAAAAATCCCAAGTCCTTTTTTTTCTGCACCCGCCCTTTCATTTAAAATAAAATGATCCTTTGAAGTAATAAGATGCAGAGGTGAGGAGCAAGTATCCCAGAGCCCTACTGCCTGAGTTTGAATGCCAGTACTGCCACTTCCTGACGGTAGGCTCCATGCAAGTGCCGTCTCTCATGTTCCTTACCAGAATGGCAGTAGCAGTACGTGTCTCACAGGATTGCTATGAGGAAAAAATAAATGCATTACACACATAGTGCCTGGAATACAGAAAACACTATTTAAATAGTCTTTTGTTATTGTACAACCTAAGTGTTACCCAATGGTTGTTATTGAAGTATAATATATCTGCAGAAAGACACTCACAAGAGTTCAACTTGCTGAAATTTAATGGGCTGACCAAGCCTGTGTAAACAGCACATAAATCATGAAACAGAAACTAGCACCTGAAAAGTACGGAAACTAGTCCTCTTCATGCCCACTTCTGGTCACTACCGCTCCCTAAGGGTAATCAGTATCCTGACTTCTGATTAGTTTCATTAATACTATCTGTTAAGCCTTGATATTGCAGCAGTTAATAGGTATTTCCTGTGATAACATTTCATTTCTTAAAAAATATTTTAAGAAATATTTTAAAAATATTTGACAGAGAGAGAGAGAGAGAGAGGGAATACAAGTAGGGGGAATGGGAGAGAGAGAAGCAGGCTCCCAGCGGAGCAGGGAGTTCAATGTAGGGCTTGATCCCAGGACCCTGGGATCATGACCTGAGCCGAAGGCAGACGCTCAACAGCTGAGCCACCTAGGTACCCCTAGCATTTCATTTTTTAATTTAATATCCAAGACAAATCTACTTGCTGATGAACCTTTTAATATGTATAACAATAAATATACACAAATGTAATATATGACATATATAATATAATAATAGCATATAATACTTTACTATATTTTGTTTCCTAGGTTGAAAAAGCTCCTTGAACAAGAAAAGGCTTACCAAGCCCGAAAAGAAAAGGAAAATGCTAAGCGGCTCAATAAACTGAGAGATGAGCTTGTGAAACTCAAGTCCTTTGCACTCATGTTGGTGGATGAAAGGCAAATGCATATCGAGCAACTTGGCCTCCAGAGCCAGAAAGTACAGGATCTTACTCAGAAGCTGAGGGAAGAAGAAGAAAAGCTCAAAGCCGTCACCTCCAAATCCAAAGAAGACAGGCAGAAACTGCTCAAGTTAGAAGTGGATTTTGAACACAAGTCTTCAAGGTTTTCCCAAGAGCATGAAGAGATGAATGCGAAGTTGGCTAATCAAGAGTCTCACAACAGGCAACTTAGGCTCAAGCTGGTCGGCTTAACTCAGAGAATTGAGGAGTTGGAAGAGACCAACAAAAACCTCCAAAAGGCAGAGGAAGAACTTCAAGAATTAAGAGATAAAATTGCCAAAGGGGAATGTGGCAATTCCAGCCTGATGGCAGAAGTGGAAAATCTCCGGAAACGTGTGCTCGAAATGGAGGGTAAAGACGAGGAGATCACTAAAACTGAAACCCAGTGCCGGGAACTGCGGAAGAAGCTGCAAGAGGAGGAACACCATAGCCGGGAGCTCAAACTTGAAGTGGAGAAGTTGCAGAAGAGAATGTCTGAACTGGAGAAGCTGGAGGAAGCATTTAGCAAGAGTAAATCTGAGTGCAGCCAGCTACATGTCAATCTGGAGAAAGAGAAGAACTTAACCAAAGACCTGTTGAATGAACTGGAGGTGGTCAAGAGTCGAGTTAAAGAACTGGAATGTTCTGAGAGTCGATTGGAAAAGGCTGAATTAAGTCTAAAAGATGATCTTACAAAGCTGAAGTCATTCACTGTGATGCTGGTTGACGAGAGGAAAAATATGATGGAAAAAATAAAGCAAGAGGAGAGAAAAGTAGACGGACTCAATAAAAATTTTAAGGTGGAGCAAGGAAAGGTTATGGATGTAACTGAGAAACTAATTGAAGAAAGCAAGAAGCTTTTGAAACTGAAATCTGAAATGGAGGAAAAGGTATACCATTTGACGAAAGAAAGAGATGAGTTAATAGGTAAACTGAAGAGTGAAGAAGAAAAATCCTCTGAATTAAGCTGCAGTGTTGACTTATTAAAGAAGAGACTTGATGGGATAGAAGAAGTGGAACGAGAAATAACAAGAGGAAGGTCTTGGAAAGGGTCTGAGCTCACCTGCCCAGAAGATAACAAGATAAAGGAACTGACACTGGAAATTGAGAGACTGAAGAAACGCCTCCAGCAGCTGGAGGTGGTTGAGGGGGATTTGATGAAGACAGAGGATGAGTATGATCAGCTGGAGCAGAAATTTAGAACTGAGCAGGACAAGGCCAATTTCCTCTCTCAACAACTGGAGGAGATAAAGCACCAGATTGCCAAGAATAAGGCAATCGAGAAAGGTGAGGTGGCGAGTCAGGAAGCAGAGCTGAGACACAGGTTTCGGTTAGAAGAAGCTAAAAGTCGAGACCTAAAAGCCGAAGTCCAAGCTCTTAAAGAGAAGATCCATGAATTAATGAACAAAGAAGACCAGCTTTCTCAATTGCAAGTGGATTATTCTGTCCTTCAACAAAGGTTTATGGAAGAAGAAAATAAGAACAAAAACATGGGGCAGGAGGTCCTCAATCTGACCAAAGAGTTGGAGCTTTCTAAACGGTATAGCCGAGCTCTTAGACCCAGTATGAATGGAAGAAGAATGGTGGATATTCCAGTGACATCGACTGGAGTGCAGACGGATGCCGTCAGCAGTGAGGCAGCAGAGGAAGAAACACCAGCAGTATTTATACGAAAATCCTTCCAAGAAGAAAATCATATCATGAGTAACCTTCGACAGGTGGGATTGAAGAAACCTATGGAACGATCCTCTGTTCTAGACAGGTATCCTCCAGCAGCAAATGAGCTCACTATGAGAAAGTCTTGGATTCCATGGATGAGAAAAAGGGAAAATGGGCCCCCAATCACTCAAGAGAAAGGGCCTCGAACAAATGCCAGTCCAGGGCACCCAGGAGAGCTGGTCCTTTCGCCAAAGCAAGGCCAGCCTCTGCATATTCGAGTGACACCAGACCATGAGAATAGTACGGCAACTTTGGAAATAACCAGCCCGACATCTGAAGAATTTTTTTCTAGTACCACAGTCATTCCTACCTTAGGGAATCAGAAACCAAGGATAACCATTATTCCGTCACCAAATGTTATGTCTCAAAAACCAAAAAGTGGAGATGCTACTCTTGGCACAGAACGAGCCATGTCTCCCGTCACGATTACTACGTTTTCTAGAGAGAAGACCCCAGAAGGCGGAAGAGGTATGTTTGCAGACAGGCCCACATCCCCCATTCAGATAATGACGGTATCTACATCGGCAGCACCAGCTGAGATGGGAGTCTCTCCAGAATCCCAGGAAATGCCCATGGGAAGGACTGTCCTCAAAGTCACTCCAGAAAAACAGACTGCTCCAACTCCTCTACGGAAATATAACTCCAATGCCAATATCATAACCACGGAAGACAATAAAATTCACATTCATTTAGGTTCTCAGTTTAAACGATCCCCTGGGACTTCGGCTGAAGGAGCGAGTCCAGTTATTACTGTCCGACCTGTCAATGTGACAGCTGAAAAGGAGGTTTCCACTGGCACTGTCCTTCGCTCTCCTAGGAACCATCTCTCATCTAGACCTGGCGCGAGCAAGGTGACGAGCACTATCACCATAACACCGGTCACAACTTCATCTACTCGAGGAACCCAGTCAGTGGTGAGTAGAAAACGCTCTAAATTGTAGGCCCAGGGAGGGCAGAGTGAGTTGTGGGAATCACCCAGGGCCCAAAATGAAACAAAAGCACATGCCTCTTGCTATGAGTCCACTAGCGAATATTTCCTAGAGGACAGGCTACAGCAAAGAAATGAAACTAAAAAGTGGCCTAATATTTTAATAAATTGAACTAATTTGGGGTGAAATTTTCTTTTTTCATGTAAATTATGGAGGCCCCCCAAATTCTTGCAAAGATGGCCTCTTCATAATGTCAGCATATGGTAATAATCAGGTTTAAAGTTTAATTTTATATTTAATATAATTTTAAAAATGAAGACTGAGAGAGATGGCCAATATGCAGGAAGAATGAAAGCTGCCTCTTGGCTTACATTTCTATACCCTAAAATATTCAATATGTGGTTGTGAATGGCCATAGTCATATTTTATTCCAAAAATAGCATTAAAGTATTTTAATATTAAAACCTATTCTAAAAGTATAAAATAAATGAGCTTATATGTCTAAATGCTACATTTTATTAATAGCATCTTGCACAGAGCAAGTGCTGGATAAATATTTATTTAATAACCAACTGGAAGCCTAAATGAATGATTATAAAAAAGTGTGCCCGAAGTATAAAAACCAGAGCTTTAAAAATAAATTCTATTTTTAAAAATACCTCCAGTGATTGTCTTCATTTACTTGGGACAAATTGGTAAATTAAATTATGAAAGAATGTATACTATTTCGATTTTAATTGAAACCAGTAGACTAGAATTTATGATTCTTAGACTCTGAACAAACTCTATAGCATGTATTAGACACTCTTAAGGACAGGAAGCTTCTTATTTAAGTGTAGAAACTGTGGTTTATTTTCCCATACCCACAGTATAATTTACTTAAATTTTCTGTGTACCAACGTAGATTTAAGACAGACTTCAAAGTGTGAATTACTAATTGCTCTGCTAGTAAAGCTTTTCGTTATTGGCCCAAAGGTGCTGAATAGCATTCAGAATTGCTCACATTTCTCAAATGGTTCAATATAATACTGTTTTTTAAGCAACATAAAGCATAATTTGGTATGCCTGATTATTTCAAATGGTTTTTATAAAAAGATGGTGGAGGTATAAGTTGTAACTTAGAGTGGATTTTCTGCTGAAACATCTTATTCCCATTTTAAGGGTCAGATCAAAATAGCTTTACTTACTTTAGTAACATTTTTCACTACTGACTAAACCCCATATACAAACAAGACTTCAAATAAGATTTACAAGGTCTAAAGGATGACCACTTACTTCAGATACATCAGATTCCATAAAGTCAAGGATGACAAAAAGTTTAGGACACCTTTCTTAGAAATTGAATAGTGAGGCTAATTCATTTGTGCATTTATTCATTCAACATTTATTAAGTGTTTAGCTACCCTCTGGGCACTGGGTTTGGTGCTGACTGCAAAGAGGACCTGTAGAATTTCCCACCTTAGCAAGAGAGGCAGGATTGGAACCTACCCAGTTGGAACCTACCCTCCAGTGGTCCTATGATAGAGGTGTATACGAGGGAATCCCCCAGAGAAGGCTTGCCAGAGGAGGAGGAGAGATTTTTTTTGAGAAGGAAAACAGGAGTATGTAGAGAGAACAGTCTGTGCAAAGGTATGCCATGTGAAGGAGCCTGCCATATTTGGAGAATGGTGAGCATTCCACTGTGCTGCAGCTGTTGGGTGCAAGAGCTGTTGGGTGCAAGAGCAGAAAATATAGAGGCAAACTGGGGTCAGATATGGAAGAGAGGTGCATGGCTTATTATGAAATTGACCTTTAATCTCATAGGATGGACAAAGGGCGCCATTGAAAGGGCATTGATGAAAGAAGATTTATGGCATGATTTATGTGTTAGAAACCTATGTCTATGAAATAGTTTAAAACATAAATTGGAAGGCACAGAGGCTGAGGGTGGGGACACTGTTGCGATTTTTTAGGTTAGAGATGGGGTAGGCTTGAACTATGGTAGTGAAAATGAGGACAGAGATGTACTGAAGATAGGATCAAAGATTTCATGACAACCTGCATATAGAGAGTGGCTCTGGGGTTTCTGCATGGCTGTATGGGTAGATAGGATGAGAAACATAGGGGGACGAGTGTTTGGGGAGAGTATAAGTCATGTTGGGGGCATTTATATTTGAGATGCCTGAGAGACAATGGAGATGGCCAGCAAGTAGTTGGAAATATACATGTGTATCCCAGAAGATCATTGAAGGCTTGAGGTCCTGGGATTCATCAACACATGGGGTGACAACTGAGGCCATTCTCAGGGTGAATGTGGAAAATGAAAAGAGAGCTGAGAAGGGAGCATGGTGACACCCATTTTTAGAAGAAAGGCAAACTAGAAAAAGGAGCCAACAAGAGATTGAATAAGAGTCATCAGAGACAGGAGGCAAATGGGTGAGATTCCAGTGAGAATGTGTCACAGCCAGAGAGTTTTAGTAGAACTTCAAGAAGAAGAGTATGGCCAGCAGTGACAGGAAAAATGCGAAGAGTCTTGGCATCATTAAGAGGCAAAAGGAGAGCTGCTTCCTCTAAAGAAAGTAGAGATAATGTACGAGACAGTGGGAATAAAGTTGCCTGAGTTGATGCCAGGTGGTTGTGTTTTCTCTGTGAAATAGGAGTTAAGGTCACTTCCGGAAGGGTAGAGGAAGTAGGTCTGGGGCTGGAGAAGAGAAGGGAGTCTGGCTCAGATGTTTCAGCACAGGTAAGAGGAGGCAATCAGAGTGGATGAGATCCTGACTCCAAGTTTTAACAATGTTATCTAGAGAGGTGTCCTCCGTGGGCATTCTGTCCACTGATGATGTTCAGACTGATGGCAAATCCAGGCGGAAACTCACCGACATCTCCCTTGTGTCTCTATATTTTCTCTCTTACAGTCAGGACAAGACGGGTCATCTCAGCGACCTACACCCACCCGCATTCCTATGTCAAAAGGTATGAAAGCAGGAAAGCCAGTAGTGGCAGCTCCAGGAGCAGGAAATCTGACCAAATTCGAGCCTCGAGCTGAGACTCAGTCTATGAAAATAGAGCTGAAGAAATCTGCAGCCGGCAGCGCTACCTCTCTTGGAGGGGGGAAGGGCTGAGGGCAGTGGCTGAGGGGGTATGTTGTGCAGACGCTATCGCTGCCGTGAACGCGGACCTTCGTCTGCTTGTGCCAACTCTTTACGTGTACTAACTGCAGTTTTAAATATCTTGTTTATAAAATAATCCACTAATAGCCATGTGTCTTTCCTATTTTGTACATGTGTTTTGATGCTAGAGAACAGAACTAACTAGCAGAACTACTGCTTCGTTGAGGATGCTGGGCCCGAGGCGGGGCTGACTTCTAGTCCCATTTTTGCTTCTAGAAAGTGGACCCATCAGTTAACCCCCCTGAGCCTCGGTCTCTTTATGTCAGTAAGATATGGGGGCTGGATCTCATCCTCTCCAAAGCCGGATCCCATATTTCCTAATTGTAAATCAAATTTAATAGGCCTTGTTCCATAATAATTGATTTTTCAGAAATTCTATTATGAAATAGGAAATAGTTTAACAGTTGTCATTTACCTCTATTAAACCCTGAATTTGCTTCATGTGCTGGAAAAAACATCTAGCTATCACAGGGCCTGGACCTTTACAGTTTAGCAAAAACAAAAGCCTCTGGGATGATTTCAGGAAATAATTTGAACGTGAAATAAAATGGAAATGAAATATGGAATCCTAAAAACAGAGTTTTACTTATTTGTGTGTGTCTGTGTGTATTATAGAGGTTTTGGCCACCTCCAAAACATTCCCAGAATTTTATAGACAATAATTTTAGAACCATTAATGTCAAACTCATGCTCTATTCAAGTGTGCAATTGATTTAAATTGTGGAGCTGTTTGAATAGAGCTGCCAAATGACCCTTCTATCCATTACAACCTCAATGGAGGTTAGGTTGTAATGGATAGAAAATAGAAGAAAGTAATTGTGATACATTAAAGCCAAGAAAAAAAAATGACAACATTCATAACTTAATTGAATTCAAATATTTTCCTCAGTTGAGTGTGGACTTTACTTGCAAATAAAGAATGTGTTCATGAGTGTGTGTGTGTGTGTGTGTGTGTGTGTGTGTGTGTGGTGTGCTGTGGTGTGGTATGCTATGGTGTGGTGGATTGAATTATTATTCCTGTCCGTTTTACTTATATTTGTATCATTTTCATTAAAATCAAGCATGTTTTAATAAGCATGAAACAGTGAATGCAAAATGCCAGGTGTCTTTGTGAGATTAACCATGTTATTAAAGTAGGCATCGTGCTTCCTGGTCAAATAACCACAAATGAGCTCAAGGCTAATAACCTACAACTTAGCATCTCAAGTAGGCAGCGCCCTTGTCTACATTTTTAAGCCAACTGAGTAAGCTTTGTAAGAATTCAGTAACTACAAAGTTGCAGGTTGTTATTTTTCCACTTCTGAATTGTGAGGGTTCCAAGATTATTTGGATAGGCCCTGCCTTTGATATTTGGGGAAAGATAGTTGCATTTTTTTTCAAAGATATATGATTTAGCTTTTTGTCATCAAATCATCAAGTTTCGTGATAAAGAGGCTCTTCCCTGAGTTGTTTCCATACCAGATTTCCTATCCCTTGTAGAACTTCGACTTCCGTTGTATATGGTGGTGGTGGATGCCTCGCAGAATTCATATTCCTTCCCATCAGGTCTCTGTTGCCTATAGCGCATCAGTTCTCAGCATATGTGTTAAGAGATGTTGAATAACCCTAGGAGACGTGCCATAATAATTGGATTTCAAGGTAGAAGGAGAGATACTGGGAACAAAAAAGATTTTATAAAATGTGATTTTGAACAAGTTTAAACAAGAGATCTTTCCATTTCCAATACTGACTTGTCTCTTTTTTAAAGGAAATTTTCCCATTTTGTAAAGTACACATCTGTCCCTTGGAAAAACAAGGACATTCCCTGTTTTTCAAATGCCTCCTTGGCATTGAGAGTTTTTAGTGTTGCTGGGGTGTAACTCACTATATGTGAACAGTGTCAAAAGAACGAAACTCTGTCTTCCTTCTGACACCACCTGTCATTCTCCAGTGACTTTTATCATGATTCTTGTCACCGCTGCTGTCTTTGGCTGTTCCCTGCTCACACCATGCTTATGTCGTTTCTGCCTGGAAGTCCACACCGTCTGCAGGGAGAGTGCTCTTAGGGGCTGAGCAGTGCGTGTGCAGGATGTTTATGCATCTGGAAGCTGGAAGAGAGCCACCTACAAAGTACAGCTGCTAAGAAAACTTGGCAGAACAACACATAGTCACTTTCCAGAAATGGTAAAGAGCAGCCATGGCAGTTTTTCTTTGTAAATTTAGGACCAACTCTACGTTTATTGGATAACTTTGTTTTAAGCCACATATTAGAAATGAAATCCACTGGGGATAGGAAGTGGAAGATTTTTTTATTTTTTTTTTAAAGATTTTATTTATTTATTTGTCAGAGAGAGAGGGAGAGAGAGCGAACGAGCACAGGCAGAGTGGCAGGCAGAGGCAGAGGAAGAAGCAGGCTCCCTGCTGAGCAAGGAGCCCGACGTGGGACTCGATCCCAGGATGCTGGGATCATGACCTGAGCCGAAGGCAGCCGCTTAACCAACTGAGCCACCCAGGCGTCCCTTATTTTTATTTTTTAATTTTATTTATTTATCCAACAGAGATCACAAGTAGGCAGAGAGGCAGGCAGAGAGAGAGAGATCGGAGGAAGCAGGCTCCCGATGGAGCAGAGAGCCCCATGTGGGGTTTGATCCCAGGACCTTGGGACCATGACCTGAGCCAAAGGCCGAGGCTTTAACCCACTGAGCCACCCAGGCGCCCCGGGAAATGGAAGATTAACTGCATTCTAATTCCAGCTTCTATTTGTCAGGATGTTTTCAAGATGCAGCTTACTGTGCTTTTATAAGAGGGAATGAGATTAAAAGGTTAGAGTCTTTTCCCTGTCCTGGGACACAGTCGTGTAGTGAAAGGGCTCACCAAGGCTGTGGTGGACAGCTGCTGCTCAGGTCCCACCCAAGACAGGGGAGGGAGTGCCATTTCCATAGATTTCAATGTAATGGCTCCCCTTGGGGACGTGCAGGGCACAATCTGCCCAGCTACAGAGGAGGACCTGGGCTTCTCCTCCAGAGAAGAATTTTCATGGGTTGGACTATTTCAGCACATGGTGAGGGTGGCCATTTAGCATGCGTGGTACGAGAAATGTTCCTGTGTGGGACATGACCCTAAGGGTGTTTATCATTTCTTGAAAATGACCTTCCTGTCTGGGTCACTTGTTTACACAGAGTCCTTCGGTTTCTATTGGCATTCTTACTATGGGCAGGTGGCAAGTGAATGGGTGGCTACTAGACTCTAAAGATGTTAGTGTATTCATTAAGGGTAGGTCTTGCTAGATGTCTTACTCAAATGTCTTCAAGAAGGAAGGGAAGGAATGGCTTTGATGTGTAGTGTGGGAAGAGTGTAGCTTCAGGGAAGTGAAAACACATCCAAGAATATGAGATGTACAAAGATTTGAATTTCTCATTCCGTCGTAGATTTGGAACACTGAGGAAAGCACGAGGCTTTGCTGATCAGAAAAGCCCCAAGGATATTAGATAAGAAGAATGTACTTATGTGGGAGGCTGGAGGGCAGACAAAGGAAGAAGTGACCGGATGGGCACAGAGGGGGCTTCCCAGAAAACAGGAAAATACAATCCCAAAATTTCCTCAACCCAGATGAAGTTCAGTGTTTCCATCCGACCTCCTCCTCCAGGGTCTCATAATTAGTTATGTCCATAAACTCGGCTGTTTCAATTTCTCCCTTTTATCTGCTACTTGTGCACAGGATATAAATATGCTCTGGACTCTTCCATTTGAGCACAGTTCCTCCCTCAGCTGTGCAGTCCTCTATAATAGGTGCTGCCCGGTTGAGCCAGGGACAGAACACTAGACCTTTTCTGCCTCTACTTCCACATTTCCATTTATTCTTAAACTTACTTTTAAAATTGTTATTAAAGTCATTCATATATGGAGTTAAACTATCAGCCAGCACCAAAAGAAAATGAAAACAGCTGTTTCTGATCTCACCCCTCTTCCCTCAGTCTGACTCCCTGGAGAAAATCATTCCTAACCCTTAACTCTTTCTTCTGGTATTTGTCTACATATTTCCAAATAATATACTTCTACTCTTTATTTATTGATAATTATGTTTTTTTAAAAGATTTTATTTATTTATTTGAGACAGAGAGGGAGGGAGAGCAGGAGTTGAGGGGAGGGACAGAGAGAGAGGGAGAAGCAGAGCAGGAAGTCTGACCCGGGGCTCCATCCGAGGGGCTCAATCTCAGAAACCTAAGGTTATGACCTGAGCCAAAGGCAGACACTTAACCAACTGAGACACCCAGGTACCCCTTTCCATTATGTCTTGATGGTAAGAAATTTAAATATTGTTCCCTGTTGGGGGGCCTGGATGGCTCAGTTGGTGGAACTCAAGACTCTTATTTTTAAGATTTTATTTATTTATTTGACAGAGACCACAAGTAGGCAGAGAGACAGGCAGAGAGAGAGGGGTAGGCAGTCTCCCTGCTGAGCAGAGAGCCCGATGCAGGGCTCCATCCCAGGACCCTGGGATCATAACCTGAGCCGAAGGCAGAGGCTTTAACCCACTGAACCTCAGGTGCCCCGGAGCTCACGACTCTTAATCTTAGGGTTGTGGGTTCGAGGCCACAGAGATTACTTAAAAATAAAATCGTAAAAAAATATTGTTCCAGCTGAGCCAAATAGTATACTATGTTTGTGTTCCCTTCCTCTTACATTTTTCACCCTTCAATAGGATAATTATGTAATTTTTCATCTGCTTGGTTTTCTAGGTATGTATCTTTATTTTTTTCCAAATGCTCCAATAGATCTTTCAAACACTTACCAGTAATTTTTCCAAACACTTAAATATATCAGTTTCGTATTTTTACATGGAGGCTTTCTTAGTTTAGTCCCTTAGTTTCCTACATTGCCCTCTGCTTCCCTACTTAGTCTGGACTGGTCATGCTCTAGGCCAGGTAAGGTTCTATTGTTCTTTTGCCTAAGTTGAATCCTCTGTTTCTCAGGTTTCCTCTTCTACTTCTTTTGCTTACATGCCTGTCTGTCAGTATATCTATCTCTTGAAGTACATTTGACCCTTGGATAACATGAGAGTTTATGGTGCTGACCCCCAGTGAAGTGTGACTTTTGACTCCCCCAAAACTTAACTACTAACAGCCTACAGCTGACTGGAAGCCTTACCAATTGCATAAACAGTCAATTAACACATACTTCATATGTTACAAGTATTATATATTGCATTCTTACAGTAAAGTAAGCTAGAGACAAGAAAATATTAAGAAAATCACAAGGAAGATAAAATACATTTATAGTATTATACTGCATTTATTGAAAACAATCCACATATAAGTGGACCTGAACAGTTCAAACCTACGTTGATCAAGGGTCAACTATACATCTCCCAGTAGTTTCTAAAGAAAAAAAACCTTCAGTAACTTTCTTGAGGTGGACTACATGTATTCTGGGAATAGATCAAAGGAAATGAGATGAAGAATTTCATGATAAAATGTACAAACATTTTTATTCCCCTGCATTCAGTCTATGCTGCCCATTCATATGTTTAGGTCTAGAACTGCTGAGGTCAGATTTTTTGTTTTGTTTTGTTTTGTTTTTCTTTTTTTTTTTAATACACCTTGGGTCTCTGGTAAGGGTGACTATGACATCTAATCTCTTTTGGTTTTCCTTTGACCTTTCTGACAGTTCCACCTTGGTCTCCCTTGTTGACTCCTTATTTTATGCATAAAATCCAAGGGTCACTGTTCCCCTCTTCTCTACCATTTACCTACTCTACTTGCTCATTCTGGTCATTTTATGCACTCCTATGGCTTCAGTTATCACCCATATGTTGATGGCTACCAACCCTCTATCTCCAAATGCATTTCCAACTTTGTACTCCAACTTAACTTGTCTAAAAGCAATTCTTAACACTTCCTCCAACCCTCCTCTTGCCCTCCTCTTACCCCTGTATCTCAGTAGGGGTATCCTGATCTACCCAATCACCCAAGAAAGAAGCTTGGTAGTCATTTTAGGCTTCTCCTCCTCCCTCACCTGTCAACTCATCGAGCAAGTCTCATAGTCTAATCCCCTAACACTGAACCCACATCTCCATTTCCCTTGCTACTGACTGAGATGAGGTTTTAATTACTTCTCATCTGGATTAGTTCAATATGCCTCCTGACTGGTCTCATAATCTCAGCCTCAAAACTCTCAGATTCGTTTTTCATTTTGTTTTCCAAAGTTCAAGTTGATTGTATCACTCCTCTATCTGAATAACTTCCAAAGTTTCCTCATTACCTACAGAACATAGCACCAACTCCTCCATATGGCCGTTGAGGCTCTCTGTGACTGAGCTATCTCCCTCCCTGCTCTTTGAGCATCTCTCCCCTTCCCTTTTCCTTGCCTGGACTCCTGATCCCCATGTGGACTGAATGGCTTACATACCAGGCCAGGCCACATTTCCTTGACTTGTTCACTTTGTCCCTTCTCCCTACTTTTCCTTCTGGTGGTTGTGTCTGTCTCTGTTCAAAATTTCTTTTAAAAACCTTTTTAAAAAGCTTTTTTAAAAACAAGGTTTTAAAAACCTTGCTTAAAAACCTTGCTTCTACTAGACAAGCCATTATTTCATAATCTAACCTGGGGTTTAAAGCTTGTGTGCTGCTGTAAAAAACTTGGCACTCACTGTAGAGAAAGAAAACCAGAAATTGAAGGATGGTTCATTGCTTTGGAATAAAGAAATATTCTAACTTCTCACTTCCTCCCTTTGTCTGCAACTCAGACCTGTGAGAATGATGTGGAGGGTCCTGACAAATCATGTGTGGGAACATGGAAGTAAAGAGATGGTAAAATTAAAGGAAATTCATGTATTGCCATTCTGGATAGTGTAAGTTTCATCTTTCCCATCAAATGTACTATTGGTCCATAATATGTGCAGAACAGCCGGGGATCCTGGACTGAGGAGATGTCATCTCTGAAGCCATTGCATATGTGGAAAACTAAGGGGAACTGGGAGCTTTCTGTGATATACAAACATTCTTGAGTGAATTCTGAATAGCTCTTTCCTCACCCTCTCTAACTCCCCCAGAGGAACATGAAAGACACTTCTGGAGAGAGAAAATTTCAAGTGATTTGTCAGGCTCTTCAAGTTCTTGAAGGAACTTCTAAAATAGGTCAAGGGGCCCCTGGGTGGCTCAGTAGGCTAAATGTCTGACTCCTGGTTTGGGCTCAAGTCATGATCTCAAGGATCTCAGGGATTGAGCCCTGCATCAAACTCCATGCTCAGTGCAGAGTTTGCTTGAGATTCTTTGTCTCTGCAGCCCTCCATCCCACTCACACGCACTCTTGCTCTCTCTCAAATAAGTACAGTCTTTAAAAAAAAAAAAAATAGGTCAGGAGAGGCTCTTGTTTTAAAAAAACTAAACAATAGGGGCACCTGGGTGGCTCAGTCATTAGGCGTCTGCCTTTGGCTCAGGTCATGATCACATGGTCCTTGGATCTAGCACCTCATTGGGCTCCCTGCTCAGCGGGAGAGTCAGCTTCTCCCTCTCCCACTCCCCCTGCTTGTGTTCCCTCTCTTGCCATCTCTCTCTCTCTGTCAAATAAATAAATAAAATCTTTAAATATATAAATAAAAAACAAACCACACCACCAAAAAGCAGGATTCAGATTTAAGATAGATAGTAAGATGACTATCCAGAGAAAGTAGATTGCTGAACAATGGCTTAGATACCCGAGCTGGAACTGAAAAACAGGAGACCAGAGTAAGGTGTGTGACCTTTGGCAAATCGCCTTACTTTGGCTTATGGTTTAGCATTTAGTTATAACCCTTTATGATTCTGGCATTCCTCCTTATAGTCAGATGATAGGCTTCACTATTAAGCAAGCAACTTAAAACATTCTACCATAACACTTTCCCTAAGAACTAGTAAATAATAGCTTATCTGGTAAATGTAATTTTGTCCTCTCTACATGTGCTGATGTTATGCATGCATGATGGTCAGAATTGTAAAATCAAGGGCTGATAACAGCTGAACCAGACTTTAGAGGTCAAAAAGATAATTATCTCTACTATTAAAGATGAAAACAAAAGACCAAGAACAAAACAAAAGAACCCCAAGGCTTAGAGATGTCTAACCATCTTACTAATGATGATGCCAGGTTTTCTGTATATGATTCATTATTTCATATGATGAAACAACCTCAGGTGAGCAAAGTACATATTCATATATAGACTAAAATACCCACACGCACTGGGCCAAAATAATACTGCCAAAGGATTTTGAGATATTAAGATATCTACATAGAAACTATATGTGTCGGGCGCCTGGGTGGCTCAGTGGGTTAAAGCCTCTGCTTTCGGCTCAGGTCATGATCCCAGGATCCTGGGATAGAGTCCTGCATCAGGCTCTCTGCTCGGCAGGGAGCCTGCTTCCCTTCCTCTCTCTCTGCCTGCCTCTCTGCCTACTTGTGATCTCCGTCTGTCAAATGAATAAATAAAAAACCTTTAAAAAAAAAGAAACTATATGTGTCAAAAGTTTTCATAACAGCACTTTGGTGAATATTGTTGTCCTTATCTAAAAAGCATCAGGCCCTTCCCAACTTTCACATACAATGTTACTTTCCATATGATTCTGTGGCCAGCCATAGACTGATATCGACCCTAGGCACTTAGCATCTGTGTCCAAAGAGTAGATCCCAAGCATTCTTGACTCAAATACTTAACTGTTTTTCCACTGCTGAATTCCTATTTATAGTTAACGTCATATGTGGGATAATTAGTTCCAATTTGATTGTATCTGGAAACAGTAAACTATTTGAGAGATAAGGATTAGCTTGCCTAAAAAAGTAGTTCCCAGTCATAACTGATTATTGGCAATTTCTGCAACGTGGAGAGGGTAAGGGGATGATCTGGGCAGATGATGGAGTGGGAAATTTTTTGGAAGGAAGCAAATAAACTATTAGAAGGTTGAGAAACCCCAAGAGAGTGCATATCATCTGGTTCAAAAGTTTCCTAAAGCAAGTGACAGAACTGATTAGCGGAAGTATATTTAATTATCTGAGCTGAATCCAAAAGAGGAAATACAAGTCCAAGTCAACAGAGGAAGTTTATTGGACTTCCTATTTAAAACAGATGTTTTATCAGGACTCTGATTAATTTCTGAATGTGATAATAACAGGACTGAATACCAAAGCAGTTTATTAAGATGAGAACCTTTAAAGTACACAATACCTAGGCATTTCTACTTCTTTCTAAAAGGTCTAGGACATTTTCATAGGTGAATAAATCACTCTGCGAACGATATAGTAAAGTAGGGGTTTAGTAGCTAATGGAGAGGAAAAACAGCACAGCCCTAAGCCTGTTCACTTTCTCTCAGGCAGAGCCCATGGGGAGTAGGGAGCCACGGACCACGGGAGGCAGGTCATAAGCCAGTCAAACTGATGTAAAATCCAAGAGAAAATGTTTTCTGTGGCAATTTGGCATGCAGTTTCCTGTGGATGAAGCAGCCCTCCTTTACAGAGGCAAAATCCTACTATAAATTGATCTTCTACTGTTTTAGTCTCTGGTGTGTGAATCTAAAGGCTATCAAAGTGATCTTGTCTCATTTACTAGAATAGATTTTTAAAATTCAGAGCTCAAGTGTCTCCTTGCAGAGAGTTTGGCCGAGTATAAACAAATGTATTGCTTGGGAGGAAGGCACTGACTTTCCAGGGAGTACATCTTTCTTACTCCACAGCCAAGGAGCCCTCCTGAGAGGAATCAGACTTGCAATTTGTTGCCATGTTGCCACACTCTAGCACTTCAGAGTCTTCCCCAAATTTCTCCCCAAATCCCAGCTTGCATATACAACATTGGATGTCAAGTCATCTGGCTGGCCAGCAGTTTTGGGTTACCACCCAAGGAGGATGAAGAGTAAGGTCAGAAGTCAAGTATAATTAGGAATTGATTGAGATGTTAAATTTCCTTTCTGTGGACCATTATCTAATAGCTGGTGTACTAAAAGAATGAATTCATATTATTGTGAAACATCATTTCACAATAATGTCATAATCCCATATAATTAATGTGTCACCCAAAGTTTCTTAAGGAGAAAATATCAAGATAACACTTGAGAGGAACATATAGAGGAAAGTGTTAAGTATTTTTGTTAAACTGTTAATGTCAAAAATACATAAAAAATCCAATGTCCCTGTGTGTGTATGCTGATTAAGATTTAGAGTTTTCTTCCCTCTTCCAATTAGGAAAAAAAAAATGATGTTCTTAAATGTTTGCAGATAGAGGACCCTGAACTTAAGTGCTTTGCTATTTTGAGTTTGCTGTTAGAGATAGAAATTAATTATGGGCTTTGGTCTCAACCTGCCTGTTATATATGCTACAAATTACTGTCAGAAAAATGGTAACTGTAAAAAGAGAAAAGTTTTATACAGAATTACACCTGATTTTACTCAGGTTACTTTAGGGGCCCCACATGATCTATATTTGGGTTTTACTCTGAGATGAAATGAAGACAGAGTAAGAAATGGAGTAAGATTTGCTCGCTGACTTTGTAACTTCAATTAAATTTATAACATTCTTTTATTGTACTAAACCATTAAAAAAACACCAGGGAGAAACTTGGAAACTTTGTCCTTAAAAAAAACAAAAAAACAAAACCCAAAAACTTAATTAATGTCATAATCCCCTGAAGCACTTTATTTTATTTTTTTGCCAGCAACCAAGGACTCTGTATGCATCAGATAGTTTTGCCGTGTAACGAGTCACCTCAAAATCTAATAACTTAAAGCAACATTTTTATCTCTCATAATTTTGTGTATTGGCAGGGTGATTCTTTTCTGACTTAGTTTACAGATTTGGGGAAAACATAGATAATAAACAAGCATAGATTTAATAAATATGTTTAATAAGTTTCAATTAAAGTAGATCTTTTATCACATAGATCTTTTCTTTCTATTTCTGGAAACGAGATGAACTATGTCTCCATGGGTTTAATTGTATTCCTTTAAATAAAGTTTACATATACAAATATGAAATATTTTTTTTTTAAGATTTATTTATTTGAGAGAGAGAGAGAGCACACAAAGGGAGAGAGGGAGGGAAAAGCAGACTTCCCGCCTGATGCAGGGCTCTATCCCAGGACCCTCGGATCATGACGGGAGCTGAAGGCAGACACTTAACCAACTGAGCCACCTAGGTACCCCTGAATTATTAAAGTCAAATAAAATAAACTGTTAACATTGTCAAGTATTTTTGAGACAATCTTCTTAACAATGCAATCTGATTAGGGGCATGTGGGTGGCTCCGTGGGTTAAGCATTTGACTTCAGCTCAGGTCTTGATACCAGGGTCCTGGAATCCAGCCCTCAGTCAGACTCTGGGCTCAGAGTCTGTTTGTTCCTCTCCCTCTGCTCCTCCGCCAGCTTGTGCTCTCTCTCTCTCAAATTAATAAATCTTTATTATAATCAGACAATGCAATCTGATTAATAGCATTTACATATACATACACATATGTATATATGTATCATGTAGGATTCCAAATTTGCTAATTTAAATATAATAATAATAATAAAATGAATAGTTCAACAAGATATTGTTTCTTCTATGTATGGCTCCAATTACTGAAAATTCTGAATTCTGAAAATTCTAATTCTGAAAAGCTATCATGATTATGAGGATTGCAAACATGTTCAGATTAAGGCAACTCTAGGAATTTAGAGGTTTGCACACTCAAGGTGAGAGTAGTAACACAAAATGTTAGCATTGCAAGGCACTTCAGAGATGATCTGTAATACCCTCATTTTGTGGTGAGGAAACAAATGCATGCCCATTCTGAATTACATCTAGGGGAAGAACAATTCTGGATATCACGCCTTTTTTTTTTTTTTTTTTTAGTAGCCAACACAGGGGTTGAGCTCACAACTCCGAGATCAAGAGTCAGACACTTAACAGCCACCCAGGCACCCCAGGAACTCATTCTTTTAAATTTAAGTTCTCTATGCTTTCTTAAGGGAGGAAAATGGGGGGAAGATACTTGAATTCTATTAGGAAGTCTTGAGATCCGTGTCTTTTGATTCTTTGAAAACTATTCCTGAAATTTAAAAAAATAAAGTGTTGAGTGGGAAATGGCATTTGAATCGTAGATCCTGATTTTTAACTACATACTATTTTAACTAGTGTCTTTAGTTTTTGCCTGAATATTTTGATATATTTTTAGGCATTGAAAAAATTTAAGAGCTCTAACAATTTTCCAATGAGAAAAATGAGACGATTTTTAAGGGTTTGTATTATTGTCAAAAATCATATGTATGTTGCGGGGGTGGGGGGGGCGGTGGTTAGGGAGAGGGTGAGGGGGTTATGGGTATTGGGGAAGGTATGTGCTATGGTGAGTGCTGCCAAGTGTGTAAACCTGGCGATTCACAGACCTGTACCCCTGGAGCTAATATATTATATGTTAATAAAAAAAATTAAAAATTTAAATTAAAAAAAATCGTATGTGGGGTGCCTGGGTGGCTCAGTGGGTTAAAGCCTCTGCCTTCGGCTAGGGTCCTGATCCCAGTGTCCTGGAATCGAGCCCCGCATGGGGCTCTCTGCTCCGGAGGGAGCCTGCTTCCCCCTCCCTCTCTGCCTGCCTCTCTGCCTACTTATGATCTCTGTCTATCAAATAAATGAATAAAATCTTTTTTAAAAAATCATATGTATGTCTAAGAAGCATTACAAAACCTTCATAGCTAAGTTTTATTAAGTATATAAAACCTTTGTGTATTTCATTTTACTTTGCTTTGCTGTTTTATCCCAAATTCAAAAATCAAAAGGTCGGAGAGAAGGAATGGAAATATCGCCACCTACTGGTCAATATGAAATGAAGTAAAGTTAATAAAACCAAATTAAGAAAACTGACAAATGATCATCCACTGTACATAATTAGCACAAATCTATAGGTCTGTGACATAATATGCTTTAATCAATTTATTTAGATGTTAAACACTTAAGTAAAAATAAAATTTAAATATTAATTACTCAAAATTAAAGTGAAAATAATAGGCAGAAATTTCCTCACATTATTGATAAACCCTGACATTAGTTTCTACACTTACAATACTGCCATATATTGTCAGGGAGGTAATACATTTTTCAGGTGAAGAAACCATTTGAAGCTTAGTTATTTCTTTGCTCTGTTCTTTATAATCTCAACAATGGTAGGACTCTTTTTCATTTTGATCACTTAGATATTTCCATGCCTAGCACAGTGATGGGCATGCAGGAGAGCCTCAGTAAGTAGTCCTTGATTGAGAGAATGAAAAGAAAAATGATATATTGTCATGAAAGCATAAAGGGTAAGGTAAGAGCAAAATCAATCAAATAAATACAAATCTCACACACCCATAATAACATGGCTAGTACTATCTCAATCTATTTTCTTTTTTTTACTTTTATAAGAATGAATTTAGATTTAAAAGCAAATACATAAGGAGCACCTGGGTGGCTCAGTCAATTAAGCGTCTGCCTTGGGCTCAGGTCATGATACCAGAGTCCTGGGATGCAGCCCCACCTAGGGTTTCCTGCTCAGCATGGAACCTGCATCTCCCTCCTCCTCTGTCCCTCCATCCTGCTTGTGCTCTCTCTCTTATTCTATCTCAAATAAATAAATAAAATCTTTTTAAAAAGGCATATACAGGGGCGCCTGTGTGGCTCAGTGGGTTAAAGCCTCTGCCTTTGGCTCAGGTCATGATCCCGGGGTCCTGGGATCGAGCCCCACATCAGGCTCTCTGCTTGGCGGGGAGTCTGCTTCCTCCTCTCTCCCTGCCTGCCTCTCTGCCTACTTGTGGTCTCTGTCTGTCAAATAAATAAATAAAATCTTAAAAAAAAAAAAA
>ML103287.1:27787-56555 GCA_003697995.1 Taxidea taxus jeffersonii
CTGAAAATGGCATTGCTGATAATATAAAACTAGGTAGCAAGAGCAATTCAATCTTTGTGTCAAAATAAATTTCTCTTTCTTTTGCAAAGCTTTCAGGTCCATGGGCACATGCTATGTAATTTATTTTTATAATACACTTTGTAATGTGATTTTTTCCTAAAGTGTTTCCTTTTTCATAGTCTATGGCACATATATCTGTAGAGTACACTGTCAGTTCTTCAAAGTTTCGGTACTGGTGCATTCAAAACGGGAACCTATCATTATTTTCCTTCATCACCATTTTATTTCTGAAGGAAAAGAAAGTACAACAACACTCTACATATTTCCCAGGGTAAATTCAAGACATAAAACAGAAGCAAGAGATTCTAGAAGAGGTTTTATTATTGCTTGTACAATACTGTGATTCTGATCATGGTTCAACAGTAATAAATAGCATTGACTGAAGAGTGTAATTTTAAACATGTAAAACCAGTTTTAAATACGTAAAGCCTATCTATTGTTCTGTGCCAAAACCCCTGGGTAAATTGAATTTCATATGGAACAAATTAATAAAAGGAGATATATAAGTTTAACTAGTAAGGTTTATGGGAATAGCTTGACTGAGAGTTCAATTACATTTTTGTGTGCATTATTTGCTTATATGTACAGGACTTATAATAAGGACTGTGATATCAAGATATTTCTTACAATCTGCTCAAATGAGAGCCCGAAAAATAAAACTGACCTAGGTAATATCTGCATCTTTCAAAAAAAAAAAATTGGTAAGAGAAATCCCATGATAGATAACTTTTTTTTTTCCTTGATAGATAGGATTTGGATAGATTTTCATAATGGCATGCAGGTTACAGAATATATTCTTTAAAGATAAAAGCACAATATGCATTACTCAAATCTCAATGTCAGAGCTGCTGTTGAATTTAAGTTTATATGAAAATGTGCATCTAAAGTCTACTTGAAACCCTAATAATACAGGTTCTTAAAAAAGACTTCGCTATTGTGAACATGTTTTCAGTAAGGTCTTTAAAAAGATAACTTTAAAGATAAATAAAGAGTTGACGTGTTGGTTTCTGAATGCAGAAATCATATATGATGGAACTTTATTGAGATTAAAGAAAATGCTTCTGAGTGTCCCACGGATAACTGAAAACCATGCAAGTAACAGTGCTGGCCCATTTCTCCAGTTGACAGCTTGTATCCAGGTTACAAACCCACAGAGGCAAGTCCACACTGAGTCTCTGGAATAGAAAAATTAATTGGATATCCTCCCCTATGGAACTTTGAAGGTTGTAAGTTATACTTTGTGGAATTAGCAGTCATATTTGGTAGATACTATAAATTAAGTAAGTATATTTTATGAAAAATTAGTTTGACTTTTATAAGTAAAGGAAATGCTACAGTAGGCTTGTCCTAGCTTGAATGATAGCCAATGTATCACAGATCCTTCAGGGCTTTTGATTAATGATTAAGAAAACTAGAGTGTGTATGTGTGAAGATTTAAAAAGTTGTTGCTATGAATTTTGTTTTCTGAAAATGTTTCTGAACTGTAATGACATTTTCAAGTAGAAAAGGGTTTTTATCTTGTATCATTATCTTTTTTTGACACACAGTTAAGTTCCCTATTTGCCAACGTTTATACTTCTGATGGCAAAATATTCTGATATATCACAAATTAGCATTTGAAGCAAATAGCTTTTTCTCAACTTGTGAGAATTTTATTACATGAATAGTGAAAAGGCTAGAGAATATGACTTTACTTCTTGACTTTAAGATATTATAAGTGATTTATGTCTATTTGGATCTGAAGTTTTTATTTCTCTTAAATTTATAAGGGAATTTGGTACTTAGACCGTAGAGTGAGGATGGTGGTGCGATCTGAGGCAGATGGATGCTGGGCTTTTCTCTCTTCATGCTGGGACTAAGTCCTCTGTTTAAACTCAAATGGAATCTGAATGACAGATGAGTAAAATTAATAAAGAATAAAAAATTGTTTTGAAAGAATGTTAAAAATTAACAGAAAAGTGAAAACATCAGATAGCTATATCCTTATCTAATGAATAAAACAAGATTATAAATAGTCCCATCCCAATATCCACATCCAATTGAAAAAACTGCCTCCATGTGCAATCCTGGTACCATTCTAGACTCACATAATTTCTGTACCTCTTATTATAAGTAAAATTTCCAATCATTACTATGAAATGGAATCAGTTTTGAATGGAATAAGTCTATTTTCTGAAATGATTCCAGTTTAAGGTACAACAATTGAACTAATCCATTATTTACCCCTTTCTTTTTGATAAGAGAGTATTTTTTGAGGTACCTTCTGCAGAGATATCTTTCAAGGATTTCATAAAATTTCAAGGTTTGATGAAGATAGTGGATACATTTTCCAGATGTTAGATGCCTAGAATGTTCACAAAATGTGAAGAATTGATTGTCTCTTAGAACAATCAAACAAAAAAATTCATGATGGAATATCTAGCTTAAGCATTAGAAAAAGATACCGGCACTACTGAAATAATTCACAAGTTCTAAAAATCAGTGGCAGAGCAAGAGTAAATGTTGGATCAGACAATGTAATATGTTTGTCCTTTCTCTTTATGTTGTGGTTGAATTTCCTGGAAATGAAGAAAAAACATAGCAAAAGTTGGACAGGTTCACGAATTTGATGAGCAACAGTTCCAAAAATAACAAAAATGCAAAATGGAAGTTAAGAAAAAAGAGTAACACAACTGGCCCCTGAGGCATATATCCCCCTTTGGACTCCAGTGCTATCCCCCTGCTAAAAATATTAATTAGAAGGCAAAGAGGAAAAACAATAAAAGTTATTATAATAAATTCATAAATATTGGGGAGAGTCTAATGGAACTAACCTTGCTTAGTGAACACTAATATTTTATTGTCTTAAATTTTCAACACCTACCCATAACTACATATTAACAACTGTGTTTGTTACATAGGGAAAATGCAAAATGCTGTAGATTAGTAAGTTTGAATAGAAATGTTTATTGGTGCCATTTTATAATACATTTATTTTTTGGTGTTATTTTTTCATTTATGTTATTTGGGTAATTTTACCTTAACATTCATAGATTTTGTTATTTCTAACAGTGCAGATTGTATCTATTTAGATTTTGTTTAAAAAACATTAGATGTCAGCTTCTCCAAAATAAGAGGCTTACAGTATGATAGAGATACTCTTAAAAGTCTTGCAGTTGAAAGGATTTTCAAAAGCAAAAGCGTGCATTGAAAAATTTTGGAGTTACATTGTATTTTCACAGCATTCTCAATTTTGTCTCCTTTAAGTTTTATTAAGTACATGAGAAGTTTATTATTTTTCACTGCAGCCAAGTGAATTTATGGGTATCTACTTGTCTTTTGTATGAATGTAATATCTTGCTTTCAGTTCTTCACAGGTTATTGAAATTATTTAGCCAATTAAGACATTCTCTTTGTGTTATTTCCAAAGTCAACCATGTTTATCAAAATCTCACTATAGTGAGAAAAATAACAATTGTGATAAACAAACATTGTGCAATATTCTTCAAGTTGGAACATAATATTCATAAAATTAAAATCATTTAAAATGAGCATGTACTCTTCACCTTTTTATTTAAAATCGTTTGTTTTGGGGTGCCTGGGTGGCTCAGTGGTTAAAGCCTCTGCCTTCGGCTCAGGTCATGGTCCCAGGGTCCTGGGATCGAGCCCCACAATCCTGGGATCGAGCCCTACATCGGGCTCTCTGCTCAGTGGGGAGCCTGCTTCCCCCTCTTTCTCTGCCTGCCTCTCTGCCTGTGATCTCTGTCTGTCAGATAAATAAATAAAATCTTTTTAAAAAATTATTTAAAATCGTTTGTTTTAAAAGAGTTTTCACTTCTGCATTTCTTACTATCTTAAAAATATGGTGGTTTTTTTTACTGTGAATAAGCAGAAATAGTACAGCAGGTCTGCTGAAATGGGAGATACTTTTCCTCTGAGTTGCAGCATAATTTGATTCTTTAGTAAGATGAACACTGCTACACAGCAAGAGCTGGTTTCCCTCAGCCCTCTGTCTTCACCAAATGCACTGTCAGTCAATATTCAGGTAGTACTTTACTGCTTTCTGCTGTCAATCTAAAGGTAGGTTATTGAGTGGAACAAATGCTCCTGAGGTTTTGCCAGCAGGCCACAGCCCCACTTCTAGAAAGGCAGTTGGGTAATGCTTCCAGCAAAGTGGGATGGGGGTGACAATGGGGCTATTCTCTGACCCCTTTTATCAGGTTTTTAACAGAGTTGGTGGTCTATAGCCAATCCCTAATTATCTTTGCCTTATTGGGGACAAAGGAGTGGCTTTTTCCTGTTTATTGTTTAAATATCTGCATATTAAAACTTGCAAGCAAGCATGGTGTCTAAACAAAGGTGCTTTCTACAGGGGGGTTGCAGATGTTAGGGGTCTGGCCCACAAGGCAGTTCTGAGGCATCTTTTTTGGAGGAGCAGAACCCCTTAGGTGCACATGGTTTAAGAGCACTGGCCAAAAGTCATTGTTTATTTCATGGCTTCTCAGGAGAATAAAGGTCTCAGCCTTTCTATATTTGCTCAAATGCATTTGTTCCCCTAAGCCCTGGGCTAGAGTCACTTTTAATGAGCACCAGGCTATTTCCATGTGCAGAGAAACTACAGCAAGTTCCCTGGGCTCCACGAATGTTGGTACTGGAGTGCTTTGCACCATACTGGTCTTCTTTTTGAATGTCATTAAAATTTACTTCTGAAAATTTACTTTTGAATTTACTTTTGGGATAGCATTGATGCTATCCCAAGGAACCTATAAAAGATGCTAAACTTTGAGGCCTCCAACCAGGGCAACCCTCACTGACTGCACGGTTCCAGGCATAGTGATCTGTCCACAGATAATGGCTGGAACCCAGTGCCCTGGAGTTCCCAAATCACTTTGTTTTTTTTTTAAGATTTTATTTATTTATTTGATAGAGAGATAGACATCACAAGTAGGCAGAAAGGCAGGCAGAGAGAGGAGGAAGCAAGCTCCCCGATGAGCAGATAGCCTGATTCGGGACTTGATCCCAGGACCCTGAGACTAGGACCTGAGCCGAAGGCAGAGGCTCAATCCACTGAGCCACCCAGGCGCCCGCCCCAAATCACTTTTTTTTTTTTTTTTTAAATTTTTAGCTAACCAATCCCCCTTTCGCTTCCACTGGCATTATTTGCTGCATTTCTTTCAGACGTAAGTGTCTCTAAGGAGAATTATTTTTTTCTTTCTCTTCAGGAGTCTCATTTTCCATTCTGGCTATAATGATTAGCATTAGTGTACAAAGTTGCCTCTCCAGTTTGACTATAAGCTTCCTGAAGACGGGACTTGCATATTCCTGAGTGAATACAGGATCCTGGATAAATGTTTGAAAAAGGCAATGTAATTCCTGCTAGGGAGAGGCCCTTTCCCACTCTTCTAGCTGCTCTATCTCCTTTCCTCCAATCTTCAGACTTTTCCCACGACCATAATCATGTTTTTCATTTTTTACTTTTCTGGCTTGGAAAGCACATTTCTTCCTCCTCTTTGACTGCAAGACATATGTTTAGTCCAAGTGGCAGGGTGTTTTGTGGGCACCCAATTACTGACTCCTAACCCCAAAAGTTGCTCCTCTAGAAGTACCTCAGCAAGGGTATTCTATGGCAGATCTTCCTTACCAAATTGTTCTGGCTGCCAATCCTTCCCTTGTAGAAACCTCTGTGCCCACTGAAGATTTTAGACGCATAGTATCTGGATCAAACAAGAAAATTCTCAAGAATCACCGATCTTAAAGAAAGACAGGCTCTCTGCAAAGAGAGGTCCCTCACCAGACTACTAGATGGCCTATGCCATTTTAACAAGAAAAGTGTGTTCAGTCATTTTCAATTCACAAAAAAGCCAAGCATTGGTTTCCACATGGAGCACTGTAGCAAGTAGACAAGTGCGACAAATGGACTGTATAAGCTAACTCTCAAGAATGGGGAATACCAGGGTGCCTGGGTGGCTTAGTGGGTTAAAGCCTCTGCCTTCGGCTCAGGTCATGATCCCAGGGTCCTGGGATCGAGCCCCACATCAGGCTCTCTGCTCAGCAGGGAGCCTGTTTCCCCACTCCTCGCCTGCCTCTCTGCCTACTTGTGATCTCTGTCAAATAAATAAATAAAATCTTAGAAAAAAAAAAAAAGAATGGGGAATACCAGAGATCTTGGTTTTAAAGGGAAACAACCTAAGATCTTGAGAAAAGAAACATGATCAGCCAGGGTATGGAGTCTCGTGAATCACCAATAATGAGTGTTGTATATGGTTCAACTTTCTCTATGTTCTTTTATTTTTGATCCTATTCTTTCCTGCATGGAGAACCATAATATCACTCAGACCTTAGGACCCATTTCCTCACAGTTTAGTTTTTGGCATCATAAAGATGATGAGGTGTGGAATCTCCTATAAACCCTTGTGCACACATCTTATATGGCACTGACCTCATTATATTTCAATTGTTTGTTGGCAAGTTGTCTCTTCCACTAAAATGGGAGTTGAGAGTAGGTCTGGTTAGTTCAACAAGATATGCTGAATGTCTTTAAGACCTTAGCATTTTTCCAGGTGTTGTAAATATAGAGACACATAAAAACAGTCTCTGACCCTGAGAAGCTTTCTCTAGTAGAAAAGACAGACATAAGCATATTTCTCTATTACGGTAAGTGCAAGGATAGAGGTATGTATAAGTTGACTTGAACTCAGAGAGAAACTCTTAGCACAGCCTGAGGGACAAAAAAAGTTTCCTCAAATTGGCTACTGTCTTGCATCTTGAAGGATGAGTAGGAATTAGCAAGGCAGTTTCAGTAGAGTAGGGTCTGAAGCAGGGTCTAAAGTAGGGGAGCAGTAGGTTGGACAGGTTAGGAATTGAAGACAGTGAGTGTAGATTATTTTTCTCAGAAGATTCAGTGAAAACAAAAATGTTGTGGAAGAGTTTGCTGAACTCCTACCTTGTCCCTCACCATGCATTGGTCAGAGGGAAGTCTGGAGGTCATGGTTATTTGTTGTCATAAACATTTAGTTCCACTGACGACCAAAAAAAAAAAAAAGTTTCCTTTATCAGGCTCAGTAGAAGCTGACTTTCATGTTTAAGTTCATTTTGTGAAAGTCATCTTTCAAGAATACATTAGAGCTATTTTAAAGAAATAACTTGATAGGTAGTAGTGACCCAAGTGTTTAAAAAAAAAACAAATAATTATGGAATGCCTGCCACACCTCCTCCCTCCTCTCAGACTTCCCATATTTTAAAACTTGAACATAAAAATGTATACCTAAAAATACTCCAAATGTGATTATAAGTGGTTAAACATGTAAAAAAAGTTTTTTTAAGTAGGCTCTATTCCCAGCTTGGAGCCCAATGTGAGGCTTAAACTCATGACCTCATGACCCAGAGATCAGGACCTAAGCTGAGATCATGAGTCGGATACTTAAGTGACTGAGCCACGCGTGAACCCCTGGTTAAACATTTTTAAAGATCTACTTTCCCATGTCTATTCTCATGGAGTAGCAGGTCTCTTCCTTCCTCTGCCTGTCCCCTTTAAAAAATAATTTCACTGTCTACATATAATAGATGTCAGTTGGCTGTCAACTTAGAAATGGCAACATCCTATTTGAAGGAAGACCTTATCTACAATTGATGGCACTGTGGGCGTAATCAGCTGAGTGTCTACAGTGGGAGTCACGAAGTCTGAAGTCTTATCATAATTATATTTTTTCATTTAAAGAAAGTGTGGAATTATGAGAAAAGAAACCTTAATTTCCTCCCCAAAACCAAGTTCTTAGGCTGCCTACTCTTTCCTCTATGAGACTAACCATTAAAATACCTTGTTTGACTTGTTATTTCTGACTGACTATGATTATTATTCATGAATCTGCAAAACCTTTCATCACAACACCAATGACTTCAGGCTAATCAGATAATTTCTCAATGTGAGAACAAAAGGACTTTCTTAAAGGCTTAACTGAAAAAGTTTAATACACAACAAAAAAACAAAAAGAGGTCAATTTTAAAAGCAGTAATCTTTCAAAGTCAGTTGGAACCAATCTCTGATGCAAATAAATAAAACAAATTAAATTTATTATACAAATTCTCTATCATTCTTTCCCTAAAAATTTTCTCCATTAAACATGAATATGATTTAGTCCCATCAAAGTTCTCTAAAGTAAGCTGCCATGATTAACTGAACAGAAAAAAATTTTTTTTCCTTCAAACATAAACAAGCAAAAATACTACCCAGTCACTGAAAACAATTCAAACCATTTCCAGTCCCTAAGAACTTTCTCTGAAATTCATGCTGGTAAAAACTGTGGTACATTTTTTTAGGTCTCTTCAGCTTTCCTAAACATTGTTATGCTACAGCTGTGAATGAAATGGCTTGAATATGGTTAGAAACTGGAGAGTTTAAGCAACACCAAATATTCAAAGGTGTCTAATCTGTGTGGCCCTTTGGCTAAACAGTAAAAAGACCAGTTTCAGTTTCCTCTTCTTAATTCTTTAAGTTACTCGATAGTTATGTAATATTTTTTTCTTTAATGCTTCTAATTACCTAGTTTGGTGGCTTGAACACACCAGTTGAGCTACAAAATTAAAAATTATTATAAAACTACCCTGCCAAAAGCTATTTATATACAGCTTTTCAAATCATGGGTTCTGTGCTCGCTTCAGCAGCACATATACAAATGATGGGTTCTGCATCTGCTATATCATTTTGGATTTACTTTTATATACGGGCTCATGCATTCATTGCACACTTACTGTGTTGACCTGGTAGTTGGCATTAATATCATTTAGCGACATAAATTCTCCTTTTCCCAGGAATCAGCAAGTGAACAATCATTTGAACAACAGAAATATTATTTACATGTATCATCAATACACACACACACACACACTCCAGTCACTGCCAGGAACCAAAGTGAAAAATGCATATATTGGTAATCCATTGTGAGACCACTCTCTTTTGTTATCCCAGAAATGCTGAATAACATTTTAAGAATTTCTACTTCATCAGATTAAATGAAAACAAAAAACAAAAACTACCTGGTAAGGACAATCATAAAACAATGTATAAAAGGAAAGCATAAAATTCTGAGTCCCCTGAAACAATGACGTGGATGTGAAAAAAAATTAGTTTGGTAAAGCAGCATATTGTGATAGTACAGTACAGAGAGTAAAAGGAACTATAAGGATATCAAGAGATTGAAAAATCTCATCTATTCGGCTCTCATCTGAAAATTTAAGTTTTAAGGAAGCATCTAAGGAAGCTTTCAGTTCTACAATTCTATTTCAGTCAAAATGGAATTTCTAATAAAAAAAGGGATAAGGAGTTAATCTTTCTTATGAACAAACAAAACTAAAGAAAAAGCAGATAAACATACTGCCCTCACTCAGATCACTAAAACAAACAAAAAAAAAAATGTGAGGGCAAGATAACTGACCATTTATACACAATACTGAGGTAGCAATTCTCTTAAGGAACTATGACATTTAGCGGATTTGGTAATACAGCTAGAGATAGGGAGAAAAAAACTTGCTTTATGCTTTATATTTTTGCATTATGTCCAGTATTGTTATATTTTTAGGGACCAACAGAACTTAGCGAAAGTATTCCATGCCTTCTCCATTAACTGTGATGGATGAATGTTTTCCATTTGATCCCTAGGTTGAAAGTAAACTTGCACAGATCAAAACAAAAAATACTTACGTGAACAGTGCTAAGAATTGGGGAGATAATGGTGTCACAGAAAAGCAAAAGCAAGCAAGCCAGTTCTCTGCCAGATAAATATTTGATTGGCTCACATCCTGAGACTTGCAGTCATTTTGAAAATATATTTCATTTTAAATCTGAAGCCTAAACACTCTTCGTTTTCCTTTCCTTAGTTTACCTTAAAAAGGCATAAATATATCAACATGGAAAGGAGTGGAAGAGATTATGCTGAGTGAAAAAAATCAAGCAGAGTCAATTATCATATGGCTTCACTTACTTGTGGAGCATAAGGAATAACACGGAGGACACTGGGAGATGGAGAGAAGTGAGATGGTAGAAATCTGAGGGGGAGACAAACCAGGAGAGACTGTGGACTCTAAGAAACAAACTGAGGGCTTTGGAGGGTGGGGGGTGGGGGGTTGAGTGAGCCTGGTGGTGGGTGTTAGGGAGCGCACCTATTGCATGGAGCACTGGGTGTGGTGCATAAACAATTTTGGAACATTGAAAATAAAATAAAATAAACTGGAAAAAAACAACCCAAAAGGCATAAATTCAAAGTCTGAAAGAAAATGAAGTTTGGGTACGTTTTCATGTCATGTGATTTACTCTCTGGCCTGGATTTCAAAGATGCCAATATAATGTGAAATGTTTATAACTTTTGTTTTTAATTATTAATATATGCTTATTGCAGAAAATTTGGAAAATAGGTAAAAGAGCAAAAAATATGTAGTGCAAAAAATAGATTGCCACTACCTTTTTGGGGCTTTACACTCTATACCTACACTACTTTGGTATCATTTAGCTACTTTTTATATATCAGGAGTATCTCCTTGGATCATCAAATACTTAGTTGTTTTGAACTGTCTACATAGCATCTCATTTTATAGTGATTCCATAATTTGTTGATTATCAGTAGTAAAGACCTATAGCTTATTACAACAGACTTCTAAAATCAATGTGCAAAAGAGAAACATGGATACAGAAAATAAGGTAAAATGTAACATTAAGTCCATGAGTGGAGGGAAAAAGTGAGAACAAGTGGCAGCATAATGGGGTTAACCAATTGGCATGATTTATTCTTGACTTAGTACAAAAGGGTCACCTACCACGCATCTTACTTAACGTTTATATTTGTGCCTTGAGTTGAGGTTTATATATTTTAGAAAAAATCGCTTATATATTTTAGAGAAAATTTTAGAGAAAACCGAGCAAACACTGCCATCCCACCAGGCTCAAGCTCTCTTGGCAAGGTCTTTTAAATGCGCCGATTCCCTTCGGAGAGGGTTTCGAGGTAAGACAAAAACCTGTCTGGCGCCCAAGTCAGCAGAAAACCTCCTTTGTCAGCAGCTCCAAGGATGATGAAGGTGATTTGGGCCTGGAGAGCCGGACCGGCGATCTAGTACCGCCGTCGCCATGATAACCACGGCAGGAGGTAGGTGAGCGAGAACAGAAGCTTGGGAGAGTGAAGCAAAGACACACCTATTGCGTAAGCGTCCAAACCCCCTCGCTCCCAGGGACGCGCAGGCGCAACGCTGCTCCACGCTCTGGGGGTTGAGGCCCTCACTTTGTCGTCACAGGGCAGATGATCAGGGTGCGTCCGCCTTTTCCCTCCCCCTTCCATCCTCCTCCCTTTTCCCCCTCCCCTAGTCGTCAGTCTTCTCCCTCCTTCCTCTCTCCCTCCCTCTGGCGTCCCCAGCCAACACCTGCTTCCGGTCGGCGGCCGTCTGCGGAAGGGTGTCCCGCCTCTTCCGCCTCTACAGCGGAGGTGGCGGCGGCAGCGGCGCCTGCGCGTCTTCTGTCAGGGTCAGCAGGCGGGTCCCCTGGGTGGTCCACCTGCGCGTCGCGGAGCCGCGCCGTGGGGATCGATGGCGATGAACTATAACGCTAAGGATGAAGTGGATGGTGGACCCCAGTGTGCTCCCGGGGGCACCGCTAAGAACCGGAGACCGGATAACACGGCCTTCAAACAGCAACGGTTGCCGGCTTGGCAGCCTATCCTTACGGCTGGCACGGTGCTCCCTACCTTCTTCATCATCGGCCTCATCTTCATCCCCATTGGCATCGGCATCTTCGTCACCTCCAACAACATCCGCGAGATCGAGGTGAGGGGAGGGAGCGGCAGTGGGAGTTGGCGCTGCCCGGGAACGGGGTCCTCCCCGTCTGCTCTACTCCAGCCTCAGCTCCCTTGAGGTTGACAGGCTGGCTCTGCCCTCCCCCGCGTCTTCTTTCTCTTCCTCTGTTTCTCCTGTTTCTTTCTGTGTGTTTCCGGAATTTTGCAGTTTTTGTCCGAGCTTCCTCTGGCGATTTCCAGGGCTTCAGACGGGATGAATGTTTAATGCAGGGGGTGGGTCAGATGAAGAACGCCCCTTTAAGGCGCGGTTCGTGTGGTTCTGTCGGGGTTTTTGCCTCCAACGGAGGTTAAAACACAGTGGGGGGAAAAGAAGTTCTGTCTAGATGTAACTCCGGGAGAATTGACTTGGTCAGAGTCTCGTTACTTGTGTGGGGATTACAGAGATTAACGCGTTGGCCATTGTTAAGGGAAAGGAGCCAGGGTCATAGAGGTATTGATTTTTTATGTAAAGAAGTTTCCTAGATCACATATTAGGACATAAAACCGAAGTACGCACAGTACCTTTCATTTTGGGCTAATAAATGCTTTTAGTTGTAAGGCATGATAGAGGTAAAAGATAACTAGAATCTCCAATTCTAGTTTTTACTTTTAGGCTGCGTTTAATAGTAATAGAATTTAAATTTTAAAAAGAGAGTCAAAGACTATACACAGAATTAGTTGTACACTATCTACTGAACATTTTACTGATATAAGACATGACAAACTTGGGGAAGCATCTTGACTTCGGAACAGCAATCATAGTATCTTCATCTATTTGTAGTGGTGAAGGTAGGTTGGTACTAGAATGTAAATACTTCGTAGAGATGTCCAGTATTAAAATCTGTACATCCCCTTTTCTGGTACACCAGATGGTATTTTTATCTGTTTGGAAGGGCAGGAACTGGTAGCAAGTCCTCTTGATTTCTTCTCTTCTATCAGGTTATGCCATTTTTCTAATTTTATTAAATACTTTAAATCTGTGTATGTGATTTAATGGGATTTTCAGAGTAATTTTATTTCAATTATGGAATAGGCAGGAAGATATCTATTTTATGCATAATCTACAATGTTACTTCTAAAAGCAAAATCAATATATCCTTTAGTTGTACAATGATCACTTTTAAGTTTGTAGTGGTAAGAATAGTACCAATAGCATAGTATTTAAATCTTTTGCTAAAAATTCATTTTTGGTTTAATAACTGAAGAAAGTGCCACAGTATGTTTCCCCAGCATGTATATTTATTTGTTTTATCTTTTTTCTCTCCCTAATAGTACTGTAAATATGGTGCTTGTTCACTCAACCACTCTAGGATCACACATATCAGGATATGAGCAAAACAGTGTAACGCAAGGACCTATGGCTCTAGGTTGGTGTTAGGCAGAGCTGGTGTTAAATTCCAGCTCGGCTACTAACAAGCTCAGTTTATTGGGGAACTTTATCTCTCCAAGCCTAAGTTTCCTCACCTGTAAAATAGGCGAATAATGCCTATCTTATAAAAGGTGAGAATTAAAAACAATATAGATAACATTGCTGGCACTAAGTTTTTACAATAAATAGTTACTGTCGTTGTGATAATCACTGATCAGGAGATAAGAAATGGAGTCAGAGAGGTTGGTATTTGTTACTAAGCTAACAGAGTATTGTAAAATTGAGGCAGAAACCTAGATGTCTTGATTCCCAGCCTTAATCTTTTACACTATGCTGGAATCATAGCTATGTTTGTTGTGAATAGTTAAGTAGAAGAAAATAATTTAACATTAGAAATTGGATCATTTTACTTAAGATATTAAGATGGAAATAGCAATAATTTGGAGCAATAATTTGGAATTTTATACTATGGGAATTTAGTAAATTATCAGAACTCAATTTGTTAATATTTACTACATACTATGAAGATAAATATTTACTTTAAAACTTTTGGGTTCTGAAATAAGAAAGGTTCTTTACACTAAGTGGTTGTTGAAATGGAAATTTTTTGACTACTTCTCATATATGTAATTCTGATATCAAAGTGCCTGAGGAGTCTCCTGCACCTTGGTCTAATGGTTAAAAGGGAACTGAAGAGTCAAGGCAGTACCGTTGAGGTCTCAGGTCTGTTACTTTAGTTTGTGATTCTTGATATGTTTTTTTTTTTTTAATTTTTTAAAAGATTTTATTTATTTATTGGACAGACAGAGATCACAAGTAGGCAGAGAAGCAGGCAGGGGGCTGGGGAAGCAGGCTCCCCGCTGAGCAGAGAGCCTGATGTGAGGCTCTATCCCAGGACCCTGAGATCATGACCTGAGCCGAAGGCAGAGGCTTTAACCCACTGAGCCACCCAGGCCCCCCTCTTGGTATGTTTTTGAAACTTAGTTTCTTTTTCTTGAAGAATCAAAAAATTCAGTCTAGATGATCTCTGATACCCTGCTCAGCTCTAAAAATCTATGACTTCCAGCTTTAATGAGGTTTTAAAAAAAATGCTGTGCATTCAAATTAGATCACCTTTAGAACCAGAGGAAATTAAAATTTGGAATTTTGTACCAATACCAACAATATAGTTGTGTAAACAGAATTGCAATTTTTAAAAATTTAGCTGTTAAATATGTAGAAAATTGGTTCTGGATTAGGTGTGGAATACTAGAAAATCCTGGAGAACTTTCCCAAAATGCACATGCTTCTTTTTGCAAGCTCTCCACCCTCTGTTAGCCACTAGTTTAGGTTAAAATTTGTTGAGGGTTGGGGTGCCGTGGTGGCTCACTTGGTTAAGTGACTAACTGTCTCAGGTCATGATACCAGGGTCCTGGGATTGAGCCCCCTGTTGGGCTTTCTGCTCAGCGGGGAGTCTGATTCTCCCTCTCCCTTTGACTCTGCCCCCTGCTTGAGCTGTCTTGCTGGCATGCTCTCTCTCTCAAATGAATAAGTAAAACATCTAAAAAAAAAAAAAAAATATATATATATATATATATATATATATGTTGAGGTTTATTAAAAGTAAATGGGTAATGACAAGTTCTTTCCACTTCTACACTGTAAGTATCTCACACTTTGCTTATCTTCTCAATTTTGAAAATTTTAGCAACTTTGATTGCTGTATTACATCAAATTATTAGGCAAGAGGAGACTTGTCAAATAAGAATGCTTTTGTAATATAGCTTAGAGTGCTAAGATCAGAAATCCAAATATTTTAGGCACAAAAATCAGTAGGTCTGTACCCTTCTCCCAGAAGGGTATTATTTTTAAAAATTAATCTTGTAGGGGCACCTGGGTGGCTCAATGGGTTAAACCTCTGCCTTCAGCTCAGGTCATGATCTCAGTGTCCTGGGATCGAGCCCCACATTGGGCTCTCTGCTCAGCGGGGAGCCTGCTTCCCTTCCTCTTTCTCTGCCTGCCTCTCTGCCTGCTTGTGATCTCTCTCAAATAAATAAATAAAATCTTTTCTTTTTTTAAGATTTTATTTATTTGTCAGAGAGAGTGAGCACAGGCAGAGAGTGGCAGGTAGAGGCAGAGGGAGAAGCAGGCTCCCTGCTGAGCAAGGAGCCCGATGTGGGACTGGATCCCAGGACGCTGGGATCATGACCTGAGCCGAAGGCAGCCGCTTAACCAACTGAGCCACCCAGGCGTCCCAATAAATAAAATCTTAAAAAAAAAAAATTAATCTTGTAAAGCACATTGGACTTTGCTGAAAAGGTTATAAAAAAGATTTTTAAATTATAATGCTTATATTTGGCAGTATTATCTCCCCAGCCCTATCCTGTTAGGTTTATATATCTTGTTTAGTTGGTTTTTAGATTTTCCACCGTCTAATTCAGTGAAGTTATTAGAAAACTAACATTGTTAAATTTTATCATTCATAAGAAAATATTTTAAATATTTAATATGTCACTTGACATTAAAGTTAAGTATCTTCATTTATTATTAGCAGCAAGGAATTTCCTTTAATTTGGCAGTTGTAGGAGTCAGGCACATCCTTTTATGACAAAAATGATGATTTTCTAGTCTAGGGCCTTTGTTGGTTGAGACTGAACTATTACCCAAATACAGCTAACTTGAAAAAGCTAATGAGATATTCTTAACTTTTGCAAAGGCATTTATCAGTGTGAATGGTTAGAATCAGATGACTACATTTTTCAAAGTAATATCCAGAGTAAATTTAAAAACTAAATATTTACCTTAAATTAATATTGCCAAAAGTGTTCGGGAAACATTTTCATTAAATTTTAATGGAATAGGACTCCTCTTTCCCCCCACAGCATGTTTGATAGAGAAATCCCAACTCTCCTCTGCTTTTATCTTACTATGTCATTTACTGCCCTCAATTATTTAATCCTGGTTATTTTCTGTTTTCCTCATTTCCTAGTTATATTCCTATATAACTTGGATTCTTACATGTAGTAAGATTTTTAAGAGGATTAGATTTCTCTTCTGCATTTAGCATTATTCTTTGTTTATACTTAGCTTACAGCTAAGAGTCAAGGAAGAATAAATTGCTGGACAGAAATAATGGTTAAAGATAAGGCACTGTATGTTAAGAAATTTAAAATTTTGGGACGCCTGGGTGGCTCAGTTGGTTAAGCGGCTGCCTTCGGCTCAGGTCATGATCCCAGCGTCCTGGGATCGAGTCCCACATCGGGCTCCTTGCTCAGCAGGGAGCCTGCTCCTCCCTCTGCCTCTGCCTGCCTCTCTCTCTGCCTGTGCTCGCTCTCTCTCTCTCTCTAACCAATAAATAAATAAAATCTTTAAAAAAATTAAAAAAAAAATTTAAAATTCTCATATTCAGATGAATTGCAGTGGCTTAGAAGCTGACTCTTGGAAATTAAGAGGTTTGTGCTGTGTTTTAATTTGTTTCTCAAGCAACTTATTACTTAGAGCAAGGCATGACAAAGTAAATATGGCTGGTCCAGACCATTTTGTAAAGCTCAGGAACTGAGACTGCTTCTATAGATGAACATTTGCAATTGATTTGGTGATAGAAAACACTAACTTTGGATCCCAGTTATGTGAAATGTTATCCCCGCAAAATAATTTCATTCTTTTTTTTTTTTTAAGATTTTTAAAAATTTATTTATTTGACAGACAGAGATCGATCGCACAAGTAGGCAGAGAGGCAGGCAGAGAGGGGAGGGGAGAAGCAGGCTCCCTGGCGAGCAGAGAGCCCGATGTGGGACTCGATCCCAGGATCCTGGGATCATGACCCGAGCCGAAGGCAGTGGCTTAACCCACTGCGCCACCCAGGCATCCCAATAATTTCATTCTTATTAGTAGACCTTTGTTACCAGAAGATTGTATGCTAGTGCTAATATATTTTGAATTTCATCAATACAAATTTGTGCAAAGTTGTTTTCTCTTTTTTATGTAAAGAACCTATGTAATATCCTTGACTTTGCTTCTTGGTTTGCAAAGCCTAGAGTGTTTACTTTCTGGCCCCTTACAGAAAAGAATTTCCTGCCTTTGATTTAGAGTTTTAAAGAAACATACTGGCAAATTTAGCAGTTGTTACAAAAATAGCAATTTTTAACTTATACTTTATAATTCTCAATATTCTTTCAAGGTAGGTATAATTATCTCTGATAATTGCTTGTGTTCAACCTTCTTTGTACACATTTCATAGATAAAAAAGGCCTTAGCTAAACATACTAATCTTGGTTCAGGTGATACCATTCTTCATTTCTTTACACAGTCAGATAAAGTTCAAGCAACCTTTAAAAAATTGCTTTTGAGATTTTTACTTTGGAGAAGGGATTCCAGATAAATTCTTTAGTGTGGAATTATTAGTTCAAAGGGTTACTTAAAATGCCATTTTTAGAACTTAATCTAATTAATACTTACTGTGATTTACTTTATTACTCAGCATTTTGTTGGGTGACCTGTTTAGGTCTTATATTGATTTCCTTTAAGACGTATTTACATTCAAAAATGGAAATTTTCCAGTCCTTCTTATACAGTGTGAAAACTGCCTGTCCTTCAAATTCCTCCTTTCCCAGCTCATTAAATTCAGTTTGGTTCTGAGGAATAGGATGTATTTTTATTTTATTTTATTATTTTATATATATATATATATTTAGGATGTATTTTTAGAGTTACTAAGAAGAAATGACGGTTTTATTTAAAGGAACAATTACAGTGATAGCAAAACAAAGTTGAGAAATATGATAACCTTTAAACTAATCTAGTCATCTACATCTGTTCTGTTTTACCTCTGGTTCTTTGTGTTTTGTATTTAAGCTAATGGGCAGGTGTACAGTTTGCCATTGTATTCTGTATTATGCTTTGTATGCTTTTAACATTTAATAAGCATTACTTTTTAAAATCAAGTGAACTCTAGTTCCTCTTCCCCCTGGTAGCTTCTTTCTTTCTAGGATAAGTTATAGGCTGTTGGCTTTAGTATGAACTTTTTTCCCCTACCTTTACTGAGGTATATAATTAACAAATAAAAATTATATATTTTAAGGCCTTCTGTGTATGATGGTTTGATATATGTATATATACATTGTGAAATGATCACCATAATCAAGCTGATTAACACATCTATCACCTACCACAGTTAACCTTTTTTAATTTTTTTTTAACAGTTAACCTTCTTAAAAGAATTTTTTTGGTATAACACTTCAGTGAGAATACTTAAGGTCCACTCTTAACAAAAAGATAGAGATAACAAGTGCTGGTGAAGGTGTAGAGAAAAGGGAACCCCAGTGGAATGTAAATCGGTACAACCCTTATGGAAGAGCTTCAGAAAATTTACAAAGGAACTACCATATGATCCCACAGTCCCACTACTGGGTATATATCCAAAGGAAATGAAGTTAGTATCTGAAAGGGTTATCTGCACTCCCATGTTCAGAAACTTTGTGTTTATATCTAGTAGATTTTATTACAATCTAGACATTAGGTCAGGCTACCCTTGAATTTTAGCTGATAAAGGATTTAATGGGTTTGGGTGGTAAAAACTCATAGGCTGAGTTAAAATTATCAAGAGTTTTAATTGATATTGTGCACATTCTTAATGCAAAGTGCTGCTGTGGACATAGTGAACATTAGAAAAATGTGAACAGAGCCTCTTTAAAAAAATTTTTTTTTTTCTTAAGCAGAGAGTAGTCCTTCTTAAGGACCCTAGAATCTTTTGAGGGATATGAGATTATACATCTAAAAGGAACACAAAGCCTTGCTAGGTGAATGGCACAAGCAGAACATGCCTTAATAGTTCAAAGGAAGATAAGATTACATCTGTCTTTAATAACCATGGGAGGCTTTGTGGTGGAAGTGGGCTTTGAGCTGGAACTGGAAAGATAAATAACACTTCTAAATGGGAAGTTGGATGCATTCCAAGAAAGGAGATTAATATGAGTAAAGGTGTAGTGACAGAAAATCAAAAGGTGTATAGAGAATATAGGAGTAAGGGCAAATAAGCCAGTGCCAGATTTTGGATAGATTTCGAGTATTTGATAATGAGTATGTAAACTAGGGAAATGACATGATTGGTACAGTGTGTATCTGTTAGGATTGGGTTCAACCATGAGGAATTAAGATTTTCCTTGTCATGTAAAAATCCCTTAGAAACACAGTCTCTGGCTAGGGTGGAAGTACTGTTTTACTAGGTCCTCACTCTGTCTAGTTTACTGCTCTGCCATTCGTAGGGATTGAAACTGATGCCAACAGTCCAGAATGAAAGATGGAGGTCTGTTGTCACATCCTTTTCCAGGCCGCAGTGTGAAAGAAGAGATAAAGAACAAAGGGGTAGGCCTTTTAAAGATGGTTTGAGGAAGCTGCCACGGACTACCTCCACTTAGTAACAAGGACGCACTAGCTGTAAGCTAGAGGCTAGAAATGTGGCCTTTATTTTGATAACAAGATTCTCAGCTGGTAATTGAGTTTTTTTTTTAATTAAGGTTTTTATTTTAATTTCAGTGTAGTTAACATACAGTGTCATATTAGTTTCAGGTGTACAGTACAGTGATTCAGCATTCTATACATTACTCAGTGCTCATAGTGATAAGTGTACTCTTTAATCTCCATCCCCTATTGCGCCCATCCCTCTGCTTACCCCCACCTCTGGTAATCGTCAGTTTGTTCTCTAAATTAGTAATTGAGTTTTAAGCTGTGGAAGAAAGGTAGCACAGAAATTGAGGTTGGAGGATGTTAGGAGTCTCTGCAAAATAAAGCTATATATGAAAGATTTGTCTGGTGGTAATATATTGACTGGATGGGAGCTAAATCATCTAGATATAAGTCTAGGAGTTTAGACATGGAAAAATAAATTGCATTTTTATATTGATTATAGTATTGAATTGAACTTGATTTCATAATAAAAGGCAGTATGTGTTTTATATGTGAAAAGCAAATCCAGCTTTATTACTTTGCTGATAAGTTTTTTAAAAAATAAGTTAATAGGAATTTTGAATATCATCACCTTCCTCTTATTTTCTTCAGCCTCTTTTTTCTTTCTCTGTTCAGCATATAAGTGTATTCCAGTTTTACCTCTTAAAAAAGTGAAAAGTCCCTATCTTAATTCTGTTGAGTAATAAAAATATTAACAACTTGCCTTTGAGTTTTTACTGTGCTAAGAATTTTACATACATATGTCATTTGATTCATTTGATATAATGACACAATGGTAATGTTGTTGTTATTCCTTTTTTTTTTGGGAGGTGGACATTAAATCTGAGATTAAGTCTTTTTTTTTTTTTAAGATTTTATTTATTTATTTGACAGACGGAGATCACAAGTAGGCAGAGAGGCAGGCAGAGAGAGAGAGAGAGGGAAGCAGGCTCCCTACTGAGCAGAGATCCTGATGTGGGGCTCAATCCCAGGACCCTGAGATCATGACCTGAGCCGAAGGCAGAGGCTTAACCCACTGAGCCACCTAGGTACCCCGATTAAGTCGTTTCTTAGTCACATAGCTAGAATTCACATCCTAGCACTCTTACCTCTTGTTTTGATTCTTGTAGGTGCTGGTCTGTATTCCATTTTTCCACACAGTCTGTGTGAAAAGAAGGGCCCATACTTGTTGATAATGTACATTGTCATCTGTCATTTACTCCTTAATTCACTGTATCTGAAGTATGTTGGATAGTGAAAAGTGCCATGAAGAAAAATGAAGGGAAGGGAATATGAATGGTTGACAGTTTTAAATAAAATAGTCAGGAAGGCTTCAGTGAAGTGGTACTTGAATAAAGATCTAAAAGAAGCCAGGGAATGAAACATATTGGTAACTGAGGGAAAGGATGTACCAGGCAGAAGAAAGAATAAGAGCAAAAGTCCTGAAGAGTGTGTTTATTAGGATTTTGAGGAACAGCAAAGAGGCCAGTGTGGCTGGAAATAGAAGAGGTTAGAGTGGTAAAGTATTGGGCTGCACAGCACATGGGCCACTGTAAGGATTTTGGGAGCCACTGAAAAGGTTCACACACATAGATGACATGGTTTTACTTACAGTTAAAAGAGTCCCTCTGGCCATGATAAGGAGAATATTACCTGGAGGATACAAGTAGAAGCAGGTATGGGGAAGCAACAATACCCTGTCTTCTTCAAAGTCCCTCTAGCTAGCTGGACTAAGAATTAAATTGACAGGAGATGGATTAATAGGAGAAAATCAAATTTAATAGTGTCCATATGGGGAACCCACACAGACATGGAAATTCTAAACACAGGCAAAATGAGGTATATATGTCATAATGAACTAAGGAGAAGGGTAGGGGTCTGTTACTTCAAAGGGAAGGAATGTAGTTCACAGGAAGATAAGTAATTGCTTGGTAAACAAATGTTTTCTGGGTCACTCAGAAACCATGGGACATAGAAGACTGATCAAATAGGCCTGGCTGGATAGGTTCTTCCCTGTTGACCCTATCTACTTCATTGTATAATGTAGTTATCTTAGGTGATAGCTCTTTTCCTGGAGCAGGTCCTCTAAATTATTTTTAGGCAGTTGGGGAGGTAAAACCTTTTTCTGAATCTGCTGGGTCTTGGCTTTTTAACTTAAATGAGCCTTATTACCACAGTGGCCCATCTTGGAGCAGCTTGCCCTTGGTCCTACATGGGGAAACCAGATAAAGGTCTGCTGCCATAATTCAAGCAGGAGATTAGGGGGCCACAGTAGCATGGTTGCAGTAAAAAGCATTTAGATTTAGATATATTATGACATGGATATCATGTATAAAATTTATTCTTTTGTTTAGTTACTACATATTGAATTATTAAAACATAGGCAAATGTTGGATTAATTAATTTTTATTAAAAAGAATATATTATGGGGGCGCCTGGGTGGCTCAGCGGGTTAAAGCCGCTGCCTTTGGCTCAGGTCATGATCCCAGGGTCATGGGATCGAGCCCCGCATCGGGCTCTCTGCTCTGCAGACAGCCTGCTTCCTCCTCTCTCTCTCTGCCTCTCTGCCTACTTGTGATCTCTATCAAACAAATAAATAAAATCTTTACAAAAAATTATTTTAAAAAAAGAATATATTATGAACATAGAGCTAATGGAATTTTCTCAGGTAGTAAACATGTTGGGGGGTGAGAGAAATTGTAGAATAAAAGATAACTTTAAGATATTTTGACCTACATTGAAAAGATGGAGTTATAATTTATTGAGTTGGGGAAAGACTGCAGAAGTGTTTTTGGTATAGTTTTAGGGGCTTTTGGAGGGTGAGAATGTAAAAAAAAAGTTATATTTTTGACTTGTTAGGATGAGATGACTTTTAGACATTCAAGTTAGAAATAGTGAGTAGGCAATTGAATATATGAGTCTAGGGGGAAGGTTGAGACTTGGGTTATAAATTTTGAGGGTTAATCAGCATAGATGATTTATAAAGACAAAAGGTGGAATGAAGTCAAGAGAGTGGTTACAGGTCAAAGAAAAGTGAGAGCATCTAGACAGGCCAGTAGTCACTCCAGTGTTTGTGCAGGTTGGGGAGATGAGGAGGAACAGCAAAGGGGACTGGAAAGGAGCAGCCAGTGAGGTGGGAGAAAAACAAGGTAAACTTGGTGTCCTGGAAACCAATCTTAGGAAAAAGCCTGTGAACAATTATGCTCAATGCTCCTGCTTATGGTTCAATAAAGGGAGGACTGAGAGCTGACCTTGGAATTATATGATGCATTTCATAATAGGAGAAGCAGTGATGAACCTGTCCTACAGTGAGTGCCATCACCATCCACATAGTTTTTCACATCAGAAATCCTGGAATTCAAACTAAACTTGTTTATCATTATCCTATCTCTAGGCACTAAGTTATGTGATTTTCTTGCTTAAAATTTCTTGCTTAAAATATTTCCTATGGCTTCTAGTATTCAGACTTATGTTCAAACCCCTTAATGTGGAATGTATGTTTCTTCAAGACAGACTACTTTTCTGCTTCTTTAGCCTTACCTCCTACCACTCCCTTACTGTTTGCTCTAGCCATAGCAAACTACTGTAGTTTCTGGAATGTGGCTTGCTGCCAGATCTACCTGAATTGTCCTTTTCTTATTCTGCCATTTGTTTCAAATTTCATTCCTGTCAACACTATGGAATATGTTCCCTGATTCCTCCCTTTCCCCACCTGATATAAATGCTTCTCAGGTCCCATAAGTACTAGCTTATGGCCTTTCATAACATTATCAAATTATATCTGGTAATTATTAACATGATTTTACTTTCACTAGTCTGTAAATTCTTTTGTAGTATGAACAATGTGTTTTTCCATTATGTATTCCCATCCTGTAGCACCATGTTTGGCATTTAATAGGAGCTAAAATGTTTTAATGAACAAATTAACTAAATTTAATGAGTATAATCAAGAATTTTTTTTTTTTAAGATTTTATTTATTTATTTGTTAGAGAGAGCAAGAGTGAGCACAGGCAGACAGAGGCAGAGGGAGAAGCAGGCTCCCTGCCGAGCAAGGAGCCCGATGTGGGACTCGATCCCAGGACGCTGGGATCATGACCTGAGCCAAAGGCAGCCGCTTAACCAACTGAGCCACCCAGGCGTCCCTAATCAAGAAATTTTAAAATAGTTTATTGATCATCTGAATGGTATTGTGTGTCTCAAGGAGTTATTGAAATTAGCCAAAGAAAGTGTTATAGAGTACAAGATGAAACTTGTATTAATATGATATCCATCCATGTCTCTAGGTAAAACAAATTTGTCAGTTGAACAGTCATCTAGAGAGTGCTGAAAATTTAGCAAACAGGTTGATTGGCAAATGTTGCAGCAAAGGAGGGGGGAGTACATGATTTTTTAAATGGCATAAAATACATCCCCTGCTCCTGTACACAAACACAGTCTTTTTTTGAGGCTTATTATTTATTTTATTTTTAAAAAGATTTTATTTATTTGACAGAGACACAGTGAGAGAGGAAGCATAAGCAGGGGAAGTGGGAGTGTGAGAGGAAGAAGCAGGCTTCCCGCTGAGCAGGGAGCCCAACATGGGGGCTTGATTCCAGGACCCTGGGATCATGACCTGAACTAAAGGCAGACACTTAAGGAATGAGCCATCCAGGCACCCCTTTTTGAGGTTTATTTTAAAAAGGAGCCAGGGGCGCCTGGGTGGCTCAGTGGGTTAAAGCCTCTGCCTTCCGCTCAGGTCATGATCCCAGGGTCCAGGAGTGTGGGAGTGTGTCAGGCTCTCTGCTCAGTGGAGAGCCTGCTTCCACCTCTCTCTCTCTGCCTACTTGTGATCTCTGCCTGTCAAATAAATAAATAAATAAAATCTTAAAAAAAAAAAAAGTGCTGTTGTATACATATTAGTTCTGAAAAATTGGAAACCATAGACCAGCTAACCAACAATGGATTTGTACTTTAGTTTCTGAAATTAATTGAAATTTATTTAAGAATGATTATAAGATTATAGCATCTAATAGCATTGTTCATCAATACACTAAGCTGGCTATTCTAAGTTCTCAGGTCTCCGATTATATATGATTATGTTTAGTTTTGAAAAAGTTTTTTTAACTTAAATTTTTAAAAGATATGATTTTTTAAGATAACTTTCCCCCCTCCTTTTAAAAATATTAGAATGAGGTCTCAAAGTTTGATCTGTAGTGCAAGCAAGGAGAGTCAAATTCAGGGATGCGAAGTATATTGCTAAGGAAGAATTAGCAGAACTTGGAGGCCAATGCTAAAGTTGATGTTGAGATTTTGAACTTGGATGCTTGGGACAGTGGTGATACTGTAGCCAGGGCACAGGGGTGCAAGAGCACCTGGCTCCAGGCATCCCAAATAGATCAGATTAGGCCAGTTGCCACTGACAAAATCCAAAGACAGAAAGAGGAGTAGTGATAAAACAAGAAGAGATTCTATTTCAGTGTGGCCAACACGGGAAGATAGTGGACTAGTTTCCCAAAGGCTGTCTCCAAAGTGTTGGAAATACTTCTAGGTTTATATAAGGAAAATGTGGGACAAAGTTAGTGGGTACGCACAGGTGGGCAGTAAAGATCAGGTGAGTCCTTGTCTTGGGGGGTCAGCAATGCTGATTTTGCTGGCTCAGGGCAGTCCTTATTGATGAGGGGGTAATTTTGGTCCCCAGTCATGGGGATACTTTGCCTATAGGATCTTTTGCTTGAGTTAATCGATAAGCTGGAAAGAATCAATTAGAAAGTACAGACTGAAGTCAAAATGGAGGTAGTTGAAATAAGTCCTCTTTTAGTACCATTTACAGGTATCAAAAGACAACCAGTGAGTGTGAGATTAAGGGATTCAATGAACTATGATTACTGATTTTTTTAAAAGGCAAGTTTTTAGAGAATCACAACCAAAAAGGATTAAAAATCACATACATATAGCTTAATTTTGAAAAGATCACCGTAGATTTGAAATAGATAGAGATGGTAAGAGTTCAAGTAGGAGGGAAGAAACTCAACTAAGTGAATACATCTAGGAATAAAAAATTGGACTGGGGCTGGAGATAAGACCCCCAGATAAGTGATAAGTGACAATTTAGAGAGGGCAGTATAATGGATGCCACGTGGTATAAGGCAACATTGCCAGGAGCACCAGAGACAAAGGTAAAAGCCACTAATATTTGAACATCTGTTGGACTATACAAAAACAATATTTTATATAGAAATGACTGTGTATTCCTCCAAATAGAAAGCTCTGCTTTACTCATTGATTTATCTGTTCCTTTGATCTACCCTGTTATACAGTTTGGATCATAATTAACAAAGCCCTTTTCATCAGTTCTATCCTAGGCAGTTTTTATAACTTGATAACCTTAGTAATACTTTTAAGAAATTTTATGTTGGAATTTATTTTTTTGTTTGTAGAAATGGGTTAAATGTCATATATAAAACTTTGTATGAAAACTTATAAAATTATATTTCAGACACTAAAAATTAAGATAGTCTTGGGATGATATTGTCAGGGAGGAAGAATATCTGCTACCCTTCAAGATCCTTCTAGGTGGACTAGGAATCAAATTGACATGAGACAGATTAACAGGAGAAAATCAAATTTGGTAATCTATGTACAGAAAACCCACACAGACCTGGAAATCCCAGGCAGTCAGGCAACAATTGTGCTTATATATGAGCTAAGGAGAGGAGTAGGGGTCTGAGGATACAAAAGAGAAAAAGACCATTAGCAGGAAGGTAGAAGGAGGTATTTAGAAAGCAAAGGTTGTGTTATGTAGATAAGTTTCTTCAGTAAAGAGGAATTTCTCTTAATAGCTTTATTCCTGATATAAGTAGGCAATTGAGAGGGAAGTGAAGAGCTTTTCCTCAATCTGCTGGGTTTTGATTACTTTTAACTCAAAATAATGTTAATGACTAAGTGGCCCATCTTGGGACTGCCTGCCTTTGACCCCAGCAATACCTACTAATCACAACAAAATTTTTAAAAAGATTATTTTACTTATTTGACACAGAGAGGAGAGATCACAAGTAGGCAGAGATGCAGGCAGAGGGAGGGAGAAGCAGGCTCCGGGCTGAGCAGGGAGCCTGACGGGGGTGCTGGATCCCAGGACCCTGGGATTATAACCTGAACTGAAGGCAGATGCTTAACAGGCTGAGGCACCCCAACAAAGTCGTTTTCAGTCTGTCTTTAAGTTGAAAAATATGAAGACTTGGTACTGTTTAAAACATCAGAATACTCACAACTGGAGAGAGAAATGGTGGGCTCCTATCCAATATAACTGGTGTCCTTATAAGAAGAGATAGACAACAGGTGCAGAGGGAAAGTGATGTGAAGACAGAGACATGGGGAGAAGCAGGCAGTAATAGAGGCAGAGGTGGAGTGATGGCAGTTGCAAGCCAAAGAACACCAAGAATTGATGGCCATTACCAGAAGCTACAAGGAGGCAAGGAAGGAGTCTCCCCAGAGTCCCAAAGGGAGTAGAGCCCTACTGACACCTAGAATTCAGACTTCTAGCTTCCAGAATTGTGAGAGAATAAATTGCACTTTGTTGTAAGACACCCAGTTTGTGGCAATTAGTTATAGCAGCCCCAGGAAACTTATATATAGTCACATATCAGCCCTTTGGTTTGGGGAAGTTATTTAACCTCTGAATTTCGATTTCCTCTCTGTAAAAGGTTAAGAGCAGTTCTGGCATGGAGAAGACAGTTGGGAAAAAATAGCTAGTTTTGCTATTGCTGTCCTTTCTTTAAAGATAATTTACATTATTACCTAATTCATAAATTTATCATCTCAAGTATGAGATTGAAACTGATTGAATTAGAAGTAAAATCCTTGGGGTGCTTGAATGGCTCAGTTGATTGAGCTGTTGACTTTGGCTCAGGTTATGATCTCAGGGTCCTGGGATGAGCCCTTTGTAGTTTCTAGATTCCCACTCAGTGGGGAGTCCACTTGTCCCTCTCCTTTTGCCCCTACCCCTGTTTGTGCTTTCTCTATCCAATAAATTTTAAAAATCTTCTTTAATTAAAAAAGTAAAATCCGGGGCACCTGGGTGGCTCAGTGGGTTGAGGCCTCTGCCTTCGGCTCGGGTCATGGTCCCGGGGTCCTGGGATCGAGCCCCACATCGGGCTCTCTGCTCAGCGGGGAGCCTGCTTCCTCCTCTCTCTCTACCTGCCTCTCTGCCTACTTGTGATATCTGTCTGTCAAATAAAAAAAAAATAAAGGCAATGAAGAAAAAAAAATAAAAAAGTAAAATCTTTGTTTATTGTTCCCACTCAGATTCCCTAATTTATAGAAACGAACAACAGATTTCATATGACCCATAGAATTTGATTTGGGTATAACAGATTACATTTGTTCTGTAGCTATAAGTTTAGAATTAAGTTTTTGATTTTTTAAAAAGGTAATCTTCAAAAAAGATTAAAATAGTGACTGAATCTAAAAAACTTCAGTTGCTTTTAAGAGGCTGTGAATAATTTAAATATGGCTGTGTATTTCTTCCCTTCACTCTGTTTATCTGACAAGCATTTTTGAGAGGAATTTTCTACAGTGATAAAAAATTAATATTTTAAATACTTTAAATTACATTATTGGTCCTCTAGGATACCCTGCTGACTTATTTGTTGTACCTCTGTTACTTTTCTCACTCACACAATCTGTACCTACCTTTTTTCCTACTAGTGTGAAAAGAACATAGATTTTGGAGCAAAGCAGAGCTGGGTTCAAATTCTTGCTCATAATTACTAACAGGGTAATTTTGAGAAAATTGCTAAACTTTCCTAAATAGGAGTCTTCTAGGTCAAAATAAGGAAAACAAAAACAAACTTTGCAGGACTATTGTACTTTTTAATGAGACAATGTGTATTAAGTGCTTATTATGTCTGGCACTTAGTGTATTTTAATAAATAGTAACCAGTAAAACACAGAGTATGCTTATGGCTCCAGTTTACTTTCCCTAGCCTTATTTCCTAATAAATGAAAACTGTCCATAAATCCAAAATGTTTATGTTCATTGTCCTGAGATATACCTGTGCCCTCTGCCTTCTTGCTTCTTTTGATGCCCCCGCTTTCACTTTTTCACATCTTTCTTCTTTTTCCTTTTTTTTTTTTTTTTAATGGCTCAGT
>ML103287.1:56565-100976 GCA_003697995.1 Taxidea taxus jeffersonii
TTTTTTTTTTTTTTTTAATGGCTCAGTTCAGATCCTCCTCTTCTCAGTAAAAAATTATTGGTTCACCTTGTACTTATAGTCAGTGCTCTTTACCATTCAGTTTGGCACTTAGCATTTGTAGTCATTTTCTTTATATTCATGTGATACCTTTAATAAAGTAGTCTTTACAGGGCTAAGGAGACCGATGATTCTTTGGAAAAAGCAGGTCAGTGGATGAAACTTGGGTTTGGGGTTAGAAATCCTTGATTTTAGCGTAGTGCAAGCTAATGCTATTTGTGTGATCTTGGGCAGGTTTCTGTGTACAGTGTGTATGGTGTAAATAACAATATAGGATTTGGGTGAGAATCAGATGAAATACATACAGTATGTGTGTAATAGAAAGGAATGTGTAAACAATGTTGAAGTTTAGGTATGATTGTTTTTGTATCTATTTTGTATCATATGTTACGCCTTGAATGTAGTAAGGCTTAATATTTTCACGATAATGATTTTTTATTATTTATTTATTTTAAGTTTTTTTTAATTTATTTGTCAGAGAGAGAGGGAGAGAGAGCAAGCGAGCACAGGCAGAGGGAGAAGCAGGCTCCCCGCCGAGCAAGGAGCCCGATGTGGGACTTGATCCCAGGACTCTGGGATCATGACCTGAGCCGAAGGTAGCCGCTCAACCAACTGAGCCACCCAGGAGTCCCCATGATAATGTTTTTTTAAAGATTCCTTTTAGGGGACGCCTGCGTGGCTCGGTTGGTTGGGCCGCTGCCTTTGGCTTGGGTCATGATCCCAGCGTCCTGGGATCGGGTCCCACATTGGGCTCCTTGCTCGGCGGGGAGCCTGCTTCTCCGTCTGCCTCTGCCTGCCACTCTGTCTGCCTGTGCTCACTCCTAAGCTCTCTCTCTCTATCTGACAAATAGATGGATAGAATCTTTTAAAAAAAAAAAAAAAGATTCCTTTTAGATTTTCCTGAAATCAAAAGACATACCAATTTTTTGTACATTTTGAAAATTATATCAAAAGATTGTAATGAAAATGTTATAGCTATCTCCCCTTATTCTTGGTTCCAATAAAATGTTCAGTTTTAATATACTGTTGTATAATTTATTAGATTTTACTCCATCATATTAATTAATTATTTTTATTCAAATAAATAATATATGTCCTTGCACAATTAATGATCTTTCTTTCCTACTTCGCCCTAGAAACTAATTTGAAAGAGAGTGATTTGAGAGGGGTTTCTTCAAAGGCACACAATATGGTAATAGGCACAGCTGGCCAGTTTTTTTTAAGTCCTTAAATTAGTCTAAGAAAGACTCAAAAGAAAGAAATGTACAGAGATTTTTTAAAAATAAAAAAAAATTACTATAGTTTAATATACATTTTAAAATATAGTTCTCCCTTCTAAGTGGTCTCATCTTTCATCTCTTCAGAATCATAAAACTTGGGTTTTAAGTGGGATATTATGAATGAATAGGCCCTGAGTGGAAACTGTGGCTCAACAGGTGTAGTATAAATTACATATGCTTTGCCTCTCTTCATTTAGGAGACCTGTGTTTTTAGATTGTTTTAGTTATGTGCCTAACTTCTCCTAGATATTTGAGGTAAATAAAAATTTTCTGTAACCAAAGTTTTATTAATAAACAAATAAGCTTTGGTGGAAAACATTTCAATATTGGAATTTGACAAAGCCAGGATTTAGTAAACAGTTTTGTAGTTTTTGAGAAGCAGTCAGATGTTGGGGCGTCTGGGTGGCTCAGTGAGTTAAGTGTTGGACTCTTGAATTTGGCTCAGATCATGATCTCAGGGTCCTGTGATGAGCCCTGTGTCCAGCCCGTGCTCAGTGGGGCCTCTGCTTGTCTCCCTCTCCCTCTGCCCCTCCCCCGACTTGCACATGTTCATGCTCTCCTTCTCTCTGACCTAAATAAATCTTTAAAAAAAAGCAATCACATGCTGCAGTTAGTTGCTGTATCTATTTTCTATATATTGATTTTAATACTAAACATATATAAAGTTTAAATGTTGTTTTAGAAATAAAGATTAGGGGCGCCTGGGTGGCTCAGTGGGTTGAGCCTCTGCCTTCGGCTCAGGTCATGATCTCCAGGTCCTGGGATCAAGCCCTGCATCGGGCTCTCTGTGCAGTAGGGAGCCTGCTTCCTCTTCTCTCTCTCTCTGCCTGCCTCTCTGCCTACTTGTGATCTCTGTCAAATAAATAAATAAAAATCTTTTTAAAAAGGAAGAAATAAAGATTAAATGGCAATTTTTGTACTTTATTAAAGTAAATAAAATACTGTTTATCATAAAATTATTATTTATCAAAAGAGTGAGAGCACAAGCCACTGAGTAGGAAAATACATTTTTTTTTAAAAGATTTTATTTATTTGTCAGAGAGAGTGAGCACAGGCAGACAGAGTGGCAGGCAGAGGCAGAGGGAGAAGCAGGCTCCCTGCTGAGCAAGGAGCCCGATGTGGGACTCGATCCCAGGACGCTGGGATCATGACCTGAGCTGAAGGCAGCTGTTTAACCAACTAAGCCACCCAGGCGTCCTGGAAAAAACATTTTTAAAAGGATTGTTATCCAGGATAAAGGACTATTAAAGGACTATTATCCAGAATATGCAAGGAACTTTTAATACTCAGCAATAAGAAAATGAAAAACCCAATTACAAATTGGGCAAAGACCTTAAGAGGTATCTCACCCAAGAAGATATACAATATCTTAGTTTGGGCTCTTATAACAAAAGACCATAGACTAGGTGGCTTATAAACAACAGATAGTCACTTCTTACAGTCTTTGAAGCAAAGAAGTCCAAGATCAGGTGCTGGTAGATCGATTTCCTGGTGAGAACCCTCATCTTAGCTGGCAGGAGGTCACCTTCTTGCTATGTCCTTACCATGGCAGAAAGAGAGCTCTGGTCTCTCTTCCTCTTTTTATTAAGGACACCGGTCCTGTTAGAGGGACCCCACCGTTATGACCTCATCTAAACCTAATTACCTCCCAAAGGCCCACCTCCAAATGCTATCATATTGGGGGTTAGGGCTGCAACATACAAATTTTGGGGAGACACATTCAGTCTATACATCCTACCCTTCTGCTCCTCAAATTCGTGTCCTTCTTCCATGCAAAACATACTTCAATTTCATCCCAATATACCCCAGAGTCTCAACTCAATCCAGCACCAACTCTAAGGTCTCATCTAAATATCAGTTAAATCAGATATGGGTGGCACTTGAGGTATGTTCATCCTGAGGCAAAATCTTTCCAACTGTGAACCTATTTAACCAGATAAGTTATGTGCTTCCAAAATACAGTGGAAGAACTGACAAAGCATAGACATTCCCATTTGAAAGGGTAGAAAATTAGAGGGAAAAAGGGGTGTTAGGTTCTAAGCAAGTCTTCAAAATCTAGTGAATAAATACTTTTAGATATTAAGGCTCAAATGTAATCCTCTTTGATCTGAAGCTCTTCTACCTTCAGAACCCACTGGGCCAGACATTCTTGCCCCAAGGCTCTTTCTTTGCTGCTGCCATTACCCTTAATGTCTCTATTTTTAGCATCCATCTCCAGTCTCTTCCACTTACATAGTTCCAAAGCCACTTCTGTCTTTGTAGGTATTTGTTACAGCAACACCCCACTTTTTAGTACTAAACTCTGTTTTATCTTGGGCTGCTACAAAACCAAAAACAACAGAAAACACAGACTGGGTGACTTAAATAATAGACATTTATTTCTCATGGTTTTAGAGTTTGGGTAGTCTAAGATCAAGGTACTGGTAGATTCAGTTCCTGGTGAGGACCCTCTTCCTCACTTGCAGATGCTGCCTTCTCAACTTTGTTCTCACGGGACAGGGAGAGAGAAGGAGAGCTCTGGTCTCCGCTCTTAAGGACACTAATCGCATTATGGGAGCTCTACCTTCATGACCTCATCTAAACCTAATTACCTTCCAACAGCCCCACCTCCAGATGCAATCACATGAAAAATTAGTGCTGATTTTGGGATGATACATTTGGTCCCTAATATATAGATGGCAAGTAGTATATGAAAGATGCTTAACATAGATCATTAGGGAATTGTAAATTAAAGTAAGATACCACTGTACACCTATTAGAATAGGTGAGAATCCAAAACTCTGACAGCAGCAGATGCTGGTGAGGATGTGGAGCAACAGGAACTCATTTACAGCTGGTGGGAATGCAAAACAATATAGATAGTTTGGCAGCCTCTTAGATAACTAAGCTTGCACTTACTGTACAATCCAGCATTCCTACTCCTTGTAATTTATTCAGATGGCTGAAAACTTAGGTTCACACAAAACCTGCACGAGGATGTTTATAGTAGTTTTACTCGTAATTGCCCAAACTTGAAAGCAACCAAGATGTCCTTTAGTAGGTGAATGGATAAATCTGTGTGAATAATGTTCAGTGCTAAAAAGAAATGTGCTATCACGCCATGAAAAGACATGGAGTAACCTTAAATACATATTATTAAGTGAAAGAGACCAATTTGAAAAGGCTACCTACTGTGTGATTCCAACTGTACAACATTCTGGAAAAGGCAAAACTGTGGAAATAGTAAAAAAATCAGTGGTTGCCAGTAGTTAGGGGAGGGAGGGATGAATTGGTAGAGTACAAAGGATTTTTAAGACCATAAAATATTGATACAATAATGGTATCTATTTAAAAAAATTCTTATAATTACTCATATTAGCGATCAGCCAGGTCATCTGATGCCAGCTGGTGTACTACAGTTCAATTCTGACACTAACCACCCTGAAATAGCATCAGACTGCACAGCTGTAAGGGCATGGTTCCCAACGAGACGCCAGCTGCAAATTAGGTCTCCAAGCTACCCACATTTCTGGCCTACTAGCTACAAATCCAGGGGCTTCCTAAGACCACCCCCAACCCCACATACACAAGACTGTCTTTCAGATACCAGCTGCAAATTTAGAAGTCTCCAGGCCATCTGTACTTATGACCAATTGGCTATAAATCTGGGGTTCTTGTGATCCTTCTCAGTTTCAGTAATTTGCTAGAATGACTTAACTCGGGGAAGTGCTATACTTAGGATTACAACTTTATTGTAAACAACATAAATTATATCTAGCTAAATGAAGACAACATCTAAGTTGAAGTCTGGTAGGGACCTGAATATAGAATCTTGTGCCCTCTCCCTATAAAATCAGGGCACATCACTCTTCTGGTACATCAACGGGTTAACCAACCAGGAAGTACCCCTCTGCTTCTGTTTCCAGAGGTTTTTTTGGTTTTGTTTGTTGTTTTTTTGGTTTGACATTTCATGACACAGGCATGATTGATTAAACATTGGCCCATATAATTGGACTAAATTTCCAGGTTTTCCCCTCTCCCCAGAGATTGGGCTGAGCCAAAGTCCCTAATCATACGTAGGCTTTCTGGTGACTAGCCCCCATCCTGGGCTGTCTCTAGCAGAAACTCTAGTGTCTGAGTCAAGGGGCTTATCAAAAACAAATACGCTCTTGTCACTGGAGAAATTCCAAGGGTTTTAGAAGCTCCTTGCCAGGAAACCAGGACAAAGACAAGACAAATTCTTTATTTTACACCATCAGGTTTTTAAGCAAATGGTAGCGCTTGAGATACCTGCTAGTTGTGTTTTTTTTTAATTTGAAAATATACCATAGAAGCTGAGGTTACTGAAAAGTATTAAAGATTGGAAGAATTAAGAGCAATAACCGATTTACTAATCTCTGTATCAACTTGGTATTTTTTAAAATTTATTTTTATTCATTTATTTTTTAAAGATGTTATTTATTTAGTTGACAGAACACAAGCATGGGGAACAGAGGGAGAGGGAGAAGCAGGCTCTTTGCGAGCAGGGCTCAATTCCAGGACCCCAGGATCATGAGCTGAGCCAAAGGCAGATGCCCAACTGACTTGAGCCACACCGGCACCCCTCAACTTGGTATTTTGATTATTTAGGCTTTCTGTAGCTGTTTAAATCTTTATACATCATGCAGTTAGAATTTTTTTTTAAAGATTTTATTTATTTATTTGACAGAGAGAGATCACAAGCAGGCAGAGAGGCAGGCAGAGCAAGAGAAGGGGAAGCAGGCTCCCCGCCGAGCAGAGAGCCCAACTCGGGGCTTGATCCCAGGACCCCGGGATCATGACCCGACCTGAGCTGAAGGCAGAGGCCTTAACCCACTGAGCCACCCAGGCGCCCCGTAGTTAGAATTTTTTATCTGACTTTATGCATAAGTGTATTTCTCCTGGTAAAAAGGAGAGAGGAGTTTACTTGGAAAGATGAGCTTAGTAGAATAATGTAGGACCCTTTTCAGTTTTTATTACCTTAAGTTGTCAAAATAGATAACCTTAAAAACTTTTTTTTGTGGGCTATACATTGCTTCATTGGACTCATTTTTTTCTTCTAATAGCAAGTTATTTCATAGTGCATCCACTTTCTCCAAGGAAGTGCTTACTTTGTGTTTCTCTTACAGATTGATTATACTGGAACAGACCCTTCTAGTCCCTGCAATAAATGTTTGTCTCCGAATGCCACACCTTGTTACTGTACCATTAACTTCACACTGGAACAGTCATTTGAGGTCTGTATTCCCAATGTGTTAGAAAAACCCTGCTTTTAAAAATATTGATGTTTTATTAAAATTTTTTTACTAATTTCATTTTTGTAGCAAAGTCCATATCCTTTTGAGGAAGATTGTTTTGTTCGACTATTGCATTATGCTGTCTGGTAATTAAATACCATGTCTTTATTTAAATAGTTTAGTACTTTATGAACTAAATTTAAAACATTTTATCTTTTCACTGGAAAATTTTATTTTACAAATCAGTGTATCATTTATATGAAATAATTTTGCCTACTTTTAATACTAAAGTAAGTTTACTTTGGAAATTTAGTAAGTCATTCATTATTCAGTTGTCTTGTTTTTCTATTACATATGAATTGCCATAAATGCAAACACGTAGTGAAACCTTATTGAGCTTTTATGTCTTGACAGCAATTAGAACACTACTGTGTATGTGTGTGTGTGTGTGTAGTTATGTATCTTTTGCATTCATACCTGTTACTGGAAATTGAGCCGATGCTAAAGGACATTAAGGATTCAGAACAGACATGACAAAACCAGTTTGTGCTTTCCTTTACCTAAAAATTCAGCTTAAAAAATTGTTTTATCCTTCAGGAAGCAAAATTAGTTTAATACTTGTAAACTTTTTAGATTTTCTACAATTAAAATTTTCTTAAAAGGCCTGTTTGACTTTTGTGGTCCGCTGTAGGTGGTTGCCATCTAGTGGTTATAGATGTTTGTGCACTGAAATAAAGGACTAACACTATCTTAAAAAACATGCAAATAAATTTGGGAGCAGACAGGAATTTATTTTGTTTCAGCAGAAATCACATATAAATTTTAAACCTCAAAAATTCAGATTTTTTCACTGTGATGAAGAAAACTGTAAAGAAGTTCTGCTTTTGTCTGAACAGACAGAATTGAGATGAAACAGACTTGAAAGCTTCAGTTGTTTCTTTCCCCATCCAAAAACACCTATTTTAGAACTTTTCCTGAAAAGGCCATTCTTTTGTGGACCCTGTGTTCTTTCACAAGACCAAACTTTGCATTGGACTAACAGACTTTTCAGTTATTTTGTCTCAGTATTCACTGAAAGGATTTCTTTCTTTCTTTTTTTTTTTTAAGAAATTAGGAGACTTGGGTTTTTCTTTTTTTCTCTTTTTCCATTTCAAAGATTTTATTTATTTATTTGTTAGAGAGAGAGAGAGAGAGAAAGAGCAAGCACAGGCAGACAGAGTGGCAGGCAGAGGTGGAGGGAGAAGCAGGCTCCCCGACGATCAAGGAGCCCGATGTGGGACTCGATCCCAGGACGCTGGGATCATGACCTGAGCTGAAGGCAGCGCTTAACCGACTGAGCCACCCAGGCGTCCCACTGAAAGGATTTCTTTTTCAGTTTATAAGTTGAATTTACTGTACTGCTTCTTAATTGAGATTATCTTTTTTAAGCATATTCTTTGCTTCCGTGATATTTTTGATAACCAAAAATAGTTCTTATGTAAACATTTTCTTCATATGAAATGGAAAAGTGTATATAATTTGATATTTGAAAATAAAATTTTAAATAAGTAATTGTGTATGTGAAAATAGCAAATCAAATAAAGCCTACGTAAAATGTTATTTTTAAAAATTATTTATTAAGATTTTATTTATTTATTTGACAGAGAGAGAGAGAGAGAGAAAGATCACAAGTAGGCAGAGAGGCAGGCAGAGAAAGGGGGAAGCAGGTTCCCTGCTGAGCAGAGAGCCCATATGGGGCTCGATCCCAGGACCCTGAGATCATGACCTGAGCCGAAGGCAGAGGCTTAACCCACTGAGTCACCAGGTGCCCCTATTATTTATTTTTTAAAAAGATTTTTACTTATTTATCTGACAAAAAGCACAAGTAGGGGAAGCAGCAGGCAGAGAGAGAGGGAGAAGCAGACTTCCCACTAAGCGGGGAGCCCAGTGTGGGGCTTGATCCTAGGACCCTGGGATCATGACCTGAGCCGAAGGCAGGTGCTTAACAACTGAGCTACCTAGGAGCCCCTATTGAGTTATTTTTGATTATAGACTATAGAAGTAGCAACCAGAAAGGAGAAAATAGCTTAATGTTTTTGCTACCTCTTAAAACTTTACTTAAGTCATTCAGGATGGTTTTGCGGTGCCTTCTAAATAATTATAGTGTATGTAGTTTACCCTTCTTCCCCAAGTTATTCTAAATTGGCTCCACCAACTATATTAAAGTATTTTTCTTGATTGTTATATATTAACTCATTAACTTACTTTACTAATTATTAATTTATTAACTACTAATACTGTATAGTATGTTGTTAAGAAATTTTTAATGTCTCAGTTCAAGTTCAGAATTAACTTGGGCAATAAATGAAAGTTTGACCATTATTCCTTTGAAAAGTTGACTCTCAGTGGAGACCAATCTGAATTGGAGAAAATTTGATATTGTAAGTAGAATAGGCTAGTAGACATCTTGAGGGCTTTTTTTTTTCATGCAAATAGTACTTCTTTGAAGTCTTTAAGTATATTTCAAAGTTTATTCTTGAATTTTTAACATACCTTCTTTAACCTTACTTACAGTTTGTAGTGTTTTAGATTGTTAAGGATTGATAGGATTCACTCCAGTACTTGTTTTAAATTATCACAAATTCTAAACTAGTAAAGTCCAAATGACTAGCTTTTATATATGCATGAAACAAGTTTATACACAACAGTTTCATATGAAAATTGTTTCCCTTCTTTTTCTCTAGGGCAATGTGTTTATGTATTATGGACTGTCTAATTTCTATCAGAACCATCGTCGTTATGTGAAATCTCGAGATGATAGTCAACTAAATGGAGATTCTGGTGCTTTACTTGTAAGTAAAATGATGGGAATATGAAAATGTAGATATAAATAAGAATATGTGGTAATAGCTTGGTTAGAAATGCTAAATTTAATAATGTTAGGATGAAATTAAAGTGTTACTTGTTACTTGTAGTTTGTTTAGTGAGGGTTTTTGCTTTTTTATTTTATTACTAATTTTTTAAGATTTTATTTATTTATTTGACAGAGCGAGAACACAAGCAGAGGGAGAAGGAGATGCAGCCCCCCTTTTTTTTTCTTCAAGATTTTATTTATTTATTTGAGAGAGAGAGCTCAGGAGATTGGGCAGGAGAGCAGGAACAGGGGGAACTGTGAGAGAGAGGGAGAAGCAGGCTCCCTGCTGAGCAGAGAGCCCAGTGTGGGGCTTGATCCCAGGACCCCAGACCATGATCTGAGTCAAAGGCAGATGCTAAACTGACTGAACCACTCAGGTGCCCCAAAACAAGCCCCTATTCTGATGCCCAGCCTGGATTGGGCTAGAGGATCTTAGTTTCCTGACTGTTGTTCAGCTTTTCATAGTAGTGGTTGGTCCCCAAGTATTTTATGTTATTGTTGCCAATGTAGCAAACCTTCAGAATTCCAGAGCTATTTGGGTTTCTTAGATATAATGAATCCCTTAGAATGCAGTTTAGGACTATATTGTGACCAGAATGCTCCTGGTAAGCATATACTGCTCTAGGTTATCTTTACTGGTTTGTTGTTTTTTTTTTTAAGATTTTATTTATTTATTTGACAGACGGAGATCACAAGTAGGCAGAGAGGCAGGAAGAGAGAGAGGAGGAAGCAGGCTCCCCGCTGAGCAGAGAGCCTGATGTGGGGCTTGATCCCAGGACCCTGGGATTATGACCTGAGCCGAAGGCAGAGGCTTTAACCCACTGAGCCACCCAGGCACCCCATCTTTACTGGTTTTATTGCTCGTTCCTAATGCTTGCGATATCAAGAAATAACATATCTATTGAAAGATTCTGGTTAGGTCTGCAATATTTTGCAATACCATATGGGGGTTTAGGACTCAAATCCAGAGAAGGTGATGTTCTGTGAGACACACCAAGTTCTTAGATCTTTCTGAATTGGGAATATGGATTGGGCATGTTTAGAGACCTGGAAAACAGTGGCTGTTTTATAATTCCTTTATTTAGATACACCCTCTCTTTGCTAAAAGCAAAAGAAACAGAGATCAATTCTTTTCTTACAGGCTGCAAGCAAAAAGCTTTTAGCCTAGACTAGGAATTGATGAATTTGTTTCTGTAAAGCCTAGACAGCAAATACCTTCGGTTTTGCAGGTCATATGGTCTCTGACAAAACTACTCCTCTCTGCCACAGTAGAATGAAAGTAACCCATGACAATACTTAGGAATGGGTGTACTGTAACTGTGTTCCAATAAAATTTTATTTGTAAAAACAGGTATAGTTTGTTATTTATTGATCTCTGAGCTAGACCAAAATACATGATTTAAGACCAGGTGGCTTTCAAAGATTTTAAAGATTTTAAGAATGGATAGATTGAAGTCTTTGTTACTTAAAACATTGTGTGTAAGGTCTTTCACAATCTTCTATCAACCTACCACTCCACCCTGCTTCCTTGTTTCCAACTCATACCTTTAATGTGTCTTAGGCCTGGCTGCCTTGGGTGATGTATGCTTCTTCCTAACCATTCCTGAGACCAAGTAATCTGCCCTTTGACACATTCTATTTGCTGAGGATACTGGTTTAAGTCTTGGCCTGGAAGTCCTCTCAGATGGAGGCCTGCTCTTTTCTATAGTGCCCTTGGATACAAAATAACTTCTTTACGTATTTAGTTCATTCATACCCTATGCCAAGTCACTTCTTACCTTGCTTAACAAACGCTCCCCATATCATGCATTCCCAGCTCTCTCCATATCATCTGTTCTGGCCCTATTCTCAGGCCATTTTCCACATAGTCACTCTAGTGATCTTTTAAAAAATATAAATAACCACTTAAATGATCTTTCAGTGGTCTACTAGCATTTGGAGTAAAATCTTAGGATGATCTGAACTATACATAATTCTCCAGTGTTATCATATGTTATTCTCCTTGTTCCCATACTCTAACTACATTCTCCTTTTATTTTCTCAGAAATAACAAGTTCTTTCTCCGTGGCCTGTATTATTCTCTCTGCTTAAAACCCTCTTCTGCCTGCTTGTGACATGCTTGTCTTCTATTCTTTTTTAGGTCTTAACTTATGTTACATTACCTCCAGAACAAAGTTTTCTTTATCATAGGTTCTAAAGTAATTTATTTTGCCTTCCCCCATTAATTACTTGGCATACCACTTTCATAACACTTACTGCAATTTGTAATTATATATTTACTTATTTGCCTTTTGTTTTCCCAACTATACTATAAGCTTATGAGGGCAAGGATCATTTTAATCACCATATACCAAGCACCTTTCCAGTGCTTGGCACATGGAAGACATTTAATAAATACATGTTGAATGACTATAAACTCCTTCATCATGGCTCTTATTTCATATAATAATTGGTTGTATATGGATCTGTTTCCTCTGCTATACTGTGAGCTGCTTAAAAGCAGGGACTTTATGTATTTATTTGTTTTCTTTCTGTGTCTAACACCTTGCAGGATACATGGTATATTAGGTACTCAATAAATGGCTTTCCTAAACCAGTTACTGGAAAGTATCCAGCTTTGCTTAGTTCAGGATCTCTGATGCGTAGGTAGTAAAAAATATTTTCCTTTCTATTAAAACTTCCTGAAGAATTCAGTGGCTAGAATATATTTCCCCTACTGAAGAGTTTATTTGTATTTAAAACCTCACCCTCCCTCCTTCCTTCATTTGATGTAGAACCACAGGATTAACCCAGAATTACAAGATTTGAGATTATCTAGTTGAACATGTTCATTTTCTAAGTGAAGCCAGGTAAATCAAGGGACTTGCCCAAAGTTATATAGTACATGGGTGGAACTAGAGCTTCCCAGTCTACTTTTTTTTTTTTTTTAAAGATTTTATTTATTTATTTGACAGACAGAGATCACAAGTAGGTAGAGAGGCAGGCAGAGAGAGAGAGGGAATCAGGCTCCCTGCTGAGCAGAGAGCCTGATGTGGGGCTCTATCCCAGGATCCTGAGATCATGACCTGAACCGAAGGCAGAGGCTTTAGCCCACTGAGCCACCCAGGTGCCCCTCCAGTTTACTTTCAATTGAAGGTCCCTTTTATCATGTCACAACTGGATTGACAATAGACTGCTTCTTAATTTTTCTTGAGCAGAAAACTCTTTTGTGATATGATTTTTGTGTTGATACGAAAATTTTTAAAAAGTCAATTTGATATATGCATATATGACAAAGTATTTGCAAGGAAGGGTTACATAAAAAGGTAATACGGTAACGTCAAGAAAAATTTTGAGTATTTATTTATTTATTTAATTTTAAAAAGGATTTTATTTATTTATTGGACAGATAGAGATCACAAATAGGCAGAGAGGCAGCCAGCGAGAGAGGGAGGGAAAGCAGGCTTCCTGCAGAGCAGAGAGCCCGATGTGGGGCTCGATCCCAGGACCCTGAGATCATGACCTGAGCAGAAGGCAGAGGCTTTAACCCAATGAGCCACCCAGGTGCCCCAAAAATTGAGTATTTATTTATTTTTTTTATTTATTTATTCGACAGACAGAGATCAAAAGGAGGCAGAGAGAGAGAAGGAAGCAGGCTCTCCAAGGAGCAGAGAGCCCTATGTGGGGCTCGATCCCAGGACTCTGGGATCATGATCCGAGCCGAAGGCAGAGGCTTTAACCCACTGAGCCACCCAGGTGCCCCCCAAAATTTGAGTATTTAAATGTGGTGTTATAGTCTTTACAGTACAGAATTATTCTATATGCCTTGCAAGTGAGACACATGTAGGGACTGAATTTATAATCATTAATTAAGCTAGCTTGTAGTTCTCCCAGAGGCCCATGTGATAATTTCTTTCTTCTTTTCCTTCTGAACATCAGAATCCCAGTAAGGAATGTGAACCTTATCGAAGAAATGAAGACAAACCGATTGCTCCTTGTGGAGCTATTGCCAACAGCATGTTTAATGGTATGATACAGATATAAAGAAATACAGATTATGAACATATATAAATAGGAAAATGTGTGTAATTTATTGGTACTGATTTGATAGTCTAGTAAACATGAATGAAGTTGAGAAATTAAGCAACTTTTTATTTTTAAAGATTTATTTATTTGAGAGAGAGAGCGCACTTGCGCGTGTGCAGGAGCTCTATGCACATATGCAAGTGGGGGCAGGGGTAGAGGGAGAGAATCTTCATGCTGACTCCCTGCTGGCCCAGAGCCCGAGCACTCTCCTCCACTCAGGGCTCTATCTCATGACGCATGAGATCATGACCTGAGCCAAAACCAGGAGTCAGACGCTTAACTGACTGAGTCACCCAGGTGCCCCGAGCAACTTTAAAATATCAGTTATTTAATGGGGTGTTACAACGTTTTGTGTCTTTTTTTTTTTTTTTTTTTTGAGAATTCTCATATTTTAAGAATGAATCTCGCTCTGGGAAGAAGAAGCAGAGACATTCTGCTAGTCTTCGTATTTCATATATGATAAAATAAAAGGCAGTCTGCCTTTTCCACCAACTCAATATTTATACCAGTACAAAGAAACTGTAGTTGATCATTTAAAGCAGCACTGTCTGATACTAATATAATCTAAACCATCAATGTGAGACATGTATGTGTTAAAATTTTCTAGTAGTCACATTAAAAACAAAAACAAGTAAAATTAATTTTAATAATATATTTTATTGAACCCAAATGCTACCTTTTTACCTATAAATGATATTCAGTATATAAAATGGATGAAGGAGATATTTTGTATCCTATTTTTTTGTATTGAGTTTTTTATTTCTGAGATACATACTTAAAAAACATACTCATTTGGACCAGCTGTAGTTTCAGTGGCTCTGTAGCCATGTAGCTGGAGGCTACCATATCAGATAGTATGGATAGAGAAATGGATAAGCCAGAAACTGGGTAAGAATGTGTTTTTTAAAGGAAAAGAGGAGAAGCAGATTTACCCTGCAAATTATTTTACTTGGGTTAATATTAAAACATTTCACCTTACTACATCTCAGCCATGTAGGAGAAGCGACCACTAACTGCATTGAGGAAAGAGAAGTCCATCTAGGATTATAAAATTACCATAGATAATTCATGTATAAGTAGTCAGGAGCAAATGTACATTGTATGCCTGCCTCCTGTTCAGCCACTTTTGGGAGCAGATATCAGATCCTCATTTCTCATAGAGTATAGTAGGTGCTATGGATTTTCAGTATTTTACAATATCTTCTTTTTTACATTTAGATACATTAGAATTATTTCTTGTTGGCAACGAATCTTATCCTACACCTATTCCTTTGAAAAAGAAAGGTATTGCTTGGTGGACAGATAAAAATGTGAAATTCAGAAATCCCTCTGGAGGAGAAAGTCTAAAAGAACGATTCAAAGGTAAAATTTACTAAATTTTCTTTTTTTTTTTTTTTTAATTTTTATTTATTTGTTATAGAGAGAGCGAGCAAGCACAGGCAGACAGAGAGGCAGGCAGAGGCAGAGGGAGAAGCAGGCTCCCTGCCGAGTAAGGAGCCCGATGTGGGACTCGATCCCAGGACGCTGGGATTATGACCTAAGCCGAAGGCAGCCGCTTAACCAACTGAGCCACCCAGGCGTCCCACTAAATTTTCTTTAAAATGTGATATAAGTTAGGAGTTTTAATGAAGACCTAAAATTTTCTATCTTTAGAATCTTAAAAATGTTTATGCCTTTTAAAAAAACGTTTCTTAACTTCACACCAATTTAGGTAAAATATGTTGAATGTTCTATGTACTGAAATTCTAAAGGAAATGTATATTTCTAATCTTGAATTTTTCTAGTATTTTCTTAAAAGCATTTCAGCCATTGTCTTAAAACTACAGGTGAGTTTCTTTTAAACAGATCCAGTTTTTTATTACAGTTATAAATTAAAATTTATTTTTGATTCTATGCCTCAATTTCACAATGTAATTTTTTTTATCATTATATCTTTGCATTAAATCATCTGCTTTTTGGTATATACTCAATGGCATACTTTTAGTATTTTCCTAATGGAGATAGTCATCAAATCTTTGTAGTTATTTGTTGTTATATGAGAAATTGGTTTGTCTCTAGACTTTTTTTTTTTAAAGATTTTATTTATTTATTTGACAGAGATCACAAGCAGGCAGAGAGGCAGGCAGAGAGAGAGGAGGAAGCAGGCTCCCCGCTGAGCAGAGAGCCTGATGTGGGGCTTGATCCCAGGACCCTGGGATCATGACCTGAGTTGAAGGCAGAGGCTTAACCCACTGAGCCACCCAGGCGCCCTTGTCTCTAGATTTTAAGACTTTCTTAGAATACATTTATACCTTTGAAATATGAAAAATACTTAGATTGTGTATTGTATGTCTTTGTTTTATTTGAGTGATTTTTCAGTGAAAGTGAAACTCTTAATAGAATTGAATATTTTGTCCCCTCCTGTCACTCCTTCCCTTTTTTTTTAAGGTACAACAAAACCAGTAAACTGGGTTAAACCAGTGTATATGCTGGATTCTGAACCAGATAACAATGGGTTCATAAATGAGGATTTTATTGTTTGGATGCGTACTGCAGCATTACCAACTTTTCGTAAGTTATATCGTCTTATAGAGCGGAAAAGTGATTTACATCCAACATTACCAGCTGGACGATACTATTTGAATATCACGTACAGTATCCTTTTTTGGCCATGTGCACAGATTGATAGAATTTGAAAGGAGTATTGTTCAGCCTTATCTCCGTTAAATGAGAAGATATTCTGTTTTAGTTTTGATTTTTACAAAAAGGAGTATGTGAGGATATATGAGAGTATCTTTTTTTTAATCTTCCAGAAGTTTTAAATTTCGATGTACTTTGTACTAGGATTCAAACATATTATTTGGTAAAATTATTTAAGATGCTGGTGTTTCATTTATTAATAAGCTAAATATTTCTACAGTGGAGATTGTAATTGAGCTTAATTCAAAGGTCTGTGAGTGTAACTGATACTAAATAAGCATTGATGATAGTGGGCTGTTTTAATGTATATTTTTAGATATTAAGAATCAGTGGATGCTAGTTCGCATCAACATAATTGTTTATAACTATTATTCCGTTCATAGTACCAAAACACTTTTATCCTTAGCTGTATTATTCCACGTTAATAATTCAGGTGTACCTTTCAGTGCTTATATAAATATCATTTATTTCATTCTAATTCTATGTCAACATTTTACTAAGTACTGTCCATGCATTGTTGAAACATTATGAGATGGGTATCATCTCCATGTCATAGACAAGAATACAGGAACACAGAGCATTTAAGTAACTTACCCAAGGTTGTACAGGTAATAAGTAGAAGAGTTGGGGTTCATAACCAAGCTATTGACTCCAGTGGCCATGACTTTACCATCAGCTACAAAACTACTACAGGCTGTATCCCTAGCTACTTCACTCAAGTAGTCAGACCAAGCCACATTGGCCTGGATACAAAGTCTTTCTTAGCTGAAAATACTGGACACTGCCTTTTATTCTAAACAAAAGTCCTTATGTTTTTTAATCTGTAGCCCAGTGCTTCCATATATCATGAATGAAAAGTTTCTCAAATATTTGCATTTGAATGTTTGTAAATGATCTTCGTATTTTTGAGTTTTCATAATCCAGGTTAGCCATAAGTGTATAGTTTCAGTTTTACAATGTATTAGCGTATGGTTAAATTAATAGACCTAATTTTGAAAGAAATGTCTTTTTGGATCCTTAGTCTCTTGATTTTGCACCCAAGTGTGCAACTGAATATGACCTGATAGTGACAGGTTAAAAGTAGCCAAGTTTGGTAACCTAGGCCTGGATGGGAGCAATTTGGCACAGACAGACCCAGCTGAGGTGCTGATAGAACATTATTCTGAGGCTACTGCCAAATTTAGGAGGCAGCTCTGTCACAGTTAGAATCCAGAAGATCTAGTAAGGTATTAAGGACATATATAGGCCTGTAGCCTAGAGCAAAATAAAGAGAAGTCTTTGGAGTACTCAGCACTTTGTCTTAGTTAACAGACTATTTCCATCCCAGGCATTGAAAAGAGAGCTATCAGGAGGAATATAGGCTCTCAGAAATTGATGAGGCAGAAATTTGGGTCTGTAAAGCATCACAGGTAATTACAAAAATCACTTACAAGGTGGGAACTTAGATACTAGAATTAAGACAGAAGCCCATTTTGGCAGCTTGGAATACAGAGAGAGGCTAGATGGGTGATTTGATACTTTGTCCCCCTGAGTGTTTTATTAGTTAGAACTCTTACTGTAGTCATTGATTAATTGATTTGATAAGGATTGATACAAGAAACTGGCAGAGCCTGCCATTTGAAATAATAGGGTCTATCCATGGGGATGGAAAATTGCAGAAGCTAGAGAAAGGAAATGGGGCCTAAACTTCATTCAAAAGATGCTTTTGAAAAGGTTGTAAATCTTTCATGTAGGGATTTAGTTCTGTCTTCTCTGCCCTAATTCTCCCCAAAATCTTAGAATTGGTCCATGTATATAGTTTATCTAATATACTGGTGTCCCATTTTTTTAAATCTCTTTAACAGTCCACCTTTCACTTCTGCTCTGTTTCAGCCATCAGCTCTGTGTCACATCGTGAGTTTTGTCATTGCTCCAAAACAGTATCATATTCTTTGACCTTGTGCTCAGAGTCCTCTCATTCTCATAATTACTCTCTTATTCATGCTCTTTTAGCTCACAGAGACCTTCAGTCTCTTTATTCTTCCTTCTTCTTCTGGTCTGTCAATCTTCTCTTCCTCTATGGGTTTTAGTGCTGTTCATCTGAAATACTTGTTTCACATCACATTTCTTTGCGGCCTTTTGTCCCTTCTGTGTAATGAGAGTAAAAGTACCTGAGAAACCATATAACCCTTAATTTAAATTTAGTTGTTTTTGCTTATAAATTATATGGTTTTTACTACTGTTGTTTAACTTGCTAACTCAGTGCTTCAAGGTAGTAACTATAAAATTATTTTGTGATTTAGAAACTGTGAGTAAGGTGCTGCCTATGTATCATGGAATTATACCAGTGATTTACAAGCAATTAAATGCCAGATTCTAAGTTGTATTTTAAAAATTGACTAGACATGGAAAAGTCTTCCTATACACTCTTCAGATTACCCTGTACATTCTTTTGATGGACGAAAACGGATGATCCTGAGCACTATTTCATGGATGGGAGGAAAAAATCCATTTTTGGGGATTGCTTACATCGCTATTGGATCCATCTCCTTTCTTCTGGGAGTTGTACTGCTAGTAATTAATCATAAATATAGAAACAGTAGTAATACTGCTGACATTACCATTTAATTTTATATTCTGAAAACAAATTTACTGCATGTGCATCAAGGCCAGTCCTGTTCAACCTAGCTTTCGAATGCCGATGTCTGGTTAGTATGTCATTTTTGAAGTTGGCACATAACTTTTTTTTAAAAAAGCAGTTTTTGTCCTTTGCTCCTTCTTTATGGATGTCTTATGGAAATATTTGACGGGTATGAAACAAATTAACTATATCGATCGTATCAACACTGTAACTGCTGAAATGGCATTCTGATGTTTGCTTTTTGTTGGGTCAGGCCATATGATGCATAGAGCCTCTTTCCTGTGAAATGCATCTACTGCTTAAATGTTTATGCTGTGTTGATAATATTATATTGACATATGATGCTGTATATGTGTGCCTGTTGTGTGAAGAAAGGGATTACAAGATGTATGAATATAATGACTTGCTAACCTTGCAGGATTCGGAGTTACAAAACGATGAAGAGAGACCAAATTAAATAAAACACTTCATCATTTTCATGTGTCGTGTGTAAAGGCTTAAAGTACCATCTTTGTTGAGGTGGTTCCTGTATTCAGTTTATCCAGTACAGTTCTTTGTCAAGTGTAGCTTTGATTTCAAAGGACAAGAACATGCTTATCTTGTGTAGCATAGGAATTAATGGTCATGTCTAGAGGTCAGGTGGGTCTCGGATGGGAGAATTTAAAATTCCTTTTTCCTTTTTGGTGAAGATGTTGCAGTCAGGAACCCCAGCTCACTTGATATGTTTTTACATGTGATCATTTCCCTTGAAGCTTATACTTCATAAGGGATACAAGAATATAGGTGAGATGGGAAAACTTCTTGGCAGACCTTCATCTTCTGCCTGAACTATAAATCAGTTGTAAATGTTCAAAGGAGACTTTTCATTCTTGTGGTATTTAACATTCAGAAATTTGCTTCAGCATTGGAAATACCTCAAGCTGTTTTTATTTTGCAGGTAAGTTTTGATTTAAGTACTAATGTTATATTGTAGAAATTTTAGAAAACATTAACCTTCATTTCTTTTATATTTTATTCAATTTTTGTATATAGGTCAAATGTGGATATATATGCACATTCTTTTTAGTTAAGGTACCAATTATTTTGGTTGGTTTTTCCTAAAACATACTTTAAAAATAAATTCTTTAAATTTCCTAAATTCTGGAGATTTTACAGTATGCACATGATAAATTATAATATATATATGGTTGAAGTTATTTTATTTTCAATTAACTGGGATTATTTTAATATTCCTTATTGAATAAATGCTATAATTTGTTTGCTATGGAACTTATTCTTGAATGTAACCTTACTTTTTCACATGCATGAAAATGTATGTCTTAATCAGAGATGGCTTAATTGCTTTAAAATAGCTTTTTTTTTTTTAACTAAAATAACTCATATGTTTGTATAGAAGAATAGCTGTTTATTCAGAGTTTGTAATGATTCCCTTCAGTTATATTTTAAATCAAAAGGTCTTGGTAATGTATCAATTTTGATTAATATATGTTTTTTTAAAAAAATAATGTAATGGTTAATAGAAATGTGCCACACTTCATAAGTTTTGTATAACATGAAATTCAGTTAAAAGAACTTGTAGTTCATAATGACTTTTAACTGGTAGAATATGACTTGCATGAGGTACTTACTATATGATTATCCTGAAATTTCTGAGTGCATGGGGTATTCTTTGTCTAAAAATAGCCTTTGTTTTGTCAGTCCTTCAGAGTATTGTTATTTATTCTGATAATTGACCCTCTTGCACATGGCATTTTATTTTCTGGGACACATCATTGGGGGAAAAGGTTTTTGCCAATCTTTCCAGATTGAGTTTATGTTGTTTAAGGAGGACTGCCATCCTACATCTCTTTTTCTGATTAGGGGATCAAAGGTGCCACTAAAGAAAAATTGAAGACCTTCCCAACACTTTCTCATCTGTGGTGAAGACAGAATCTTAAAATACGTTTGGAGTTTTATCTGTTTTACAAGTTCATTGATGGCCCAGTTCCCTTCCAGTCTCCTGTCATTTGAGCTTTAAGGGATTACTGTTACTAATTATGAAGAATGTGGAACATTCAGATAGCTTATGTGAAGCATGGTGGGGGCGGAAAAACATTTCTTTCTTATGGGTTTTATGCTCATCTTTGGAAATACTGATGTCATATTCAACTTTCAGAGAATCATATTGCATTTTATTGCATTTACGTTAAGTAGAAGGCATTGAAGAATGCATTGACTTACAGGAAGTATTTTGATATATGAAGTTTCCCAATTGAAGGAATTATTTAATAAGTAAAAGCTAAGAAATTTCATTGAAATCATAAGACAGTTGAAAATAAGATGAGAAAAATAACTGTACTACCTAATAGAGAATTTTGATTCAAGAGGAGAGTCAAGTGAATATTTTTTGTTTATTGGTTAGTAACAGTTTATTTGTAACTTTGATTATATTTAAAGATAATGTTCTGTTGGTATGTTCTGTATTAATAAAAATGAACAAAATTAATTTTGCTATGTTTAAGTGTCTTGCTAAAATAATAATGCCCCAGTGTTTTTGCTGATGTTGAACACTAAACTTTAGCTCAAAGTCAATAAGTCCCAAGTTTTAACATTTCCATGTCTAGATTTAATTGCCATTATGTGTATATATTTGTCACTTTGACAGCATTAACTGCAAGATTTGTTTATATTACTGGGAAACATCTCTTCTTACCATTAGGTGGTCAGATTGTCACCTGAATTATAGGCAGATGGGCTAAATTTTGGTATTAGATCAAGGAAATGTCTAGTAAATAGAAAAGGAAGAAGTGGTAGGGAAGCAAAGATAATGAAAATAAAAAAGAGGGTGGGGTATACAGGAAATAAAAACCAAACCAGGAAAGAGGAACTGCTGACTGTAGGGTTAATCAATGCTGGTGAGCTTGCTCACCTCCTATCTTCATGGAAATACTGCCTTAGTATTATTTTATGGTCCTTTGTTGGTTAAGATGAAAAGTTTTCTTTGTGAACACGGTTATATTGAGGGAAGGGTGGAGGGAGTAAGAAAGTGCTACTTCAAGAAGAATTTCGATCCATAAATGTTTGTTGCAGAGTTTGGATGATCTAGTCAAGTGTTTTAAAGATTTTTTTTTTTAGTCCATTCCCCATTCAATAAATATAAATTATATTTTCCCTAATGTCATTTTAAATTTCAAAATAAATATGCCTAAAATAAAATCAGACCATGGTGAGCTTATTTGATTTTATCCATTTGTAAATATATAAATTTACATTTTGTCAAAGTAACATGTATACATGCTTTAGAAAAAAATCTCCCTGTCCCAACTTTATTTTTTTATTTAAGATTTTATTTATCTCTTTGTCAGAGAGAGAGAGAGAAAGAGAGAGAGAGCAAGCACGCGTACACAAGCAGAGGGAGCAGCAGGCAGAGAGAAGCAGGCTTCCTGCTGAGCAAGGAGCCTGATGCGGGACTTGATCCCAGGACTCAGATCGTGACCCGAGCAGAAGGCAGGTGCCTAACTGACTAAGCCACCCAGGTGTTCCTCCCTGCCCCAACTTTAACTTTCAGAGATAATCACTTTGAGTCTAGAAGTTTCTTTTAGTATTTGTTTTAGTATATCTTGATAAAATAGTATGACTATTCTGCTATTGCTTGATTTAACAGTTTTAGGCATTATTATCTTCTTGATAATGTTACCTGAGGATTTAGCTCTTTAAACACACCTACCTCCCCGTCTCCCATTATGTTGTTATGATTATATTTAGTAAATACAATACCTGTTGTTTAATTATGACTATAGAGCAAAGCAATGCATCGTGATTACATTTTACATCATTTTATTTTTCTAGAATTAATAATTGCCTCATTTTATTTTATTTTATTATTATTTTTTAAATATTTTATTTATTTATTTAACAGAGAGAGATCACAAGTAGGCAGAGAGGCAGACAGAGGGAGAGGGGGAAGCAGTCTGCCCACCAAGCAGAGAGCGCAATGCAGGGCTCGATCCCAGGACTCTGAGATCATGACCTGAGCTGAGGCAGAGGCTTTAACCCACTGAGCCACCCAGGGGCCCCAATAATTGCCTCATTTTAAACATCTAACTTTCTGGAAACTTACCTTAAATTTTCTTCAGCTTCTCTGTCAAGTCTATCGTGTTCTCATCAGTCTATCGTGTTCTCATCAATAGTTTTAAAGGGTTTTTGTCCCCAAATATCAGATAATCTGATTACCTGTTTTTGCTAGGGAGGTCTATTCTATATTTGTCCTTCCAGGCCAATATGTACTGGTGGTTCTCTTGGCCAGTTACATAGCCATAGCCATGACCTCCACTTGTCCCCCTTCTGTGCTGGATCTGTTTCCTGGTTTATTCTCTAATTTACTGGAGCACTTCCTAAAGCACTTAAAGCTTCCCAAGAGGTGGTATATGAGAGGCGAATTTTCTGAGTCCTTACATGTCTAAAATGCCTTTATTCTGTTCTCACAATTTCATTGACAGTTTGACTACATATACAGTTTTTTTTATTTAAGCTTTTTTATTTAAACATATAATGTAACCCCACCACCCTCTCCCAACCCCTCTCCTCCCCCACCCCCCTCAGTCTGTTTTATGACATTAAGAGTCTCTTTTGGTTTGTCTCCCTCCCGATCCCATCTTGTTTCATTTTTTCTTTTCCTACCACCTTAACCCCCACCCCCGTTGCATCTCCACTTCCTCATATCAGGGAGATCATGTGATAGTTGTCTTTCTCCAGTTGACTTATTTCGCTAAGCATAATACGCTCTAGTTCCATCCATGTCGTCGCAAATGGTAAGATTTCATTTCTTTTGATGGCTGCAAGTATTCCATTGTATATATATACCACATCTTCTTTATCCATTCATCTGTTGATGGACATCTAGGTTCTTTCTATAACTTGGCTTTTGTGGACATTGCTGCTATAAACATTCGGGTACACGTGCCCCTTTGGATCACTACGTTTGTATCTTTAGGGTAAATACCCAGTAGTGCAATTGCTGGGTCATAAGGTAGCTCTATTTTCAATTTTTTGAGGAACCTCCATGCTGTTTTCCAGAGTGGTTGCACCAGCTTGCATTCCCACCAACAGTGTAGGAGGGTTCCCCTTTCTCCACATCCTCGCCAGCATCTGTCATTTCCTGACTTGTTCATTTTAGCCATTCTGACTCGTGTGAGGTGGTATCTCATTGTGGTTTTGATTTGTATTTCCCTGATGCCCAGTGATGTGGAGCACTTTTTCATGTGTCTGTTGGCCATCTGGATGTCTTCTTTGCAGAAATGCCTGTTCATGTCCTCTGTCCATTTCTTGATTGGATTATTTGTTCTTTGGGTGTTGAGTTTGCTAAGCTCTTTATAGATTTTGGATACTAGCCCTTTATCTGATATGTCGTTTGCAAATATCTTCTCCCATTCTGTCAGTTGTCTTTCGGTTTTGTTGACTGTTTCCTTTGCTGTGCAAAAGCTTTTGATCTTGATGAAGTCCCAATAGTTCATTTTTTCCCTTGCTTCCCTTGCCTTTGGCATTGTTCCTAGGAAGAAGTTGCTGTGGCTGAGGTCGAAGAGGTTGCTGCCTGTGTTCTCCTCAAGGATTTTGATGGATTCCTTTCTCACATTGAGGTCCTTCATCCATTTTGAGTCTATTTTCATGTGTGGTGTAAGGAAATGGTCCAATTTCATTTTTCTGCATGTGGCTGTCCAATTTTCCCAACACCATTTGTTGAAGAGGCTGTCTTTCCTGCTTTGTCGAAGATGAGTTGACCATAGAGTTGAGGGTCTATTTCTGGGCTCTCTATTCTTTTTTTTTTTTTTTTAATATTTTATTTATTTATTTGAGAGAGAGAGAGAGCATGAGAGGGGAGAAGGTCAGAGGGAGAAGCAGACTCCCCATGGAGATGGGAGCCCGATGTGGGACTCAATCCCAGGACTCCGGGATCATGACCTGAGCTGAAGGCAGTCGCTTAACCAACTGAGCCACCCAGGCGCCCTGGGCTCTCTATTCTGTCCCATTGATCTATGTGTCTATTTTTGTGCCAGTACCATACTGTCTTGATGATGACAGCTTTGTAATAGAGCTTGAAGTCTGGAATTGTGATGCCACCAACTTTGGTTTTCTTTTTCAATATTCCTTTGGCTATTCGAGGTCTTTTCTGGTTCCATATAAATTTTAGGATTATTTGTTCCATTTCTTTGAAAAAATTGGATGGGATTTTGATATGCATTGCATTAAATGTGTAGATAGCTTTAGGTAGCATAGACATTTTCACAATATTTATTCTTCCAATCCATGAGCATGGCACATTTTTCCATTTCTTTGTGTCTTCCTCAGTTTCTTTCATGAGTACTTTATAGTTCTCTGAGTATAAATTCTTTTCCTCTTTGGTTAGGTTTATTCCTAGGTATCTTATGGTTTGGGTGTAATTGTAAATGGGATTGACTCCTTAATTTCTCTTTCTTCTGCCTTGTTGTTGGTGTAAAGAAATGCAACTGATTTCTGTGCATTGATTTTATATCCTGACACTTTACTGAATTCCTGTACAAGCTCTAGCAGTTTTGGAGTGGAGCCTTTTGGGTTTTCCACATATAGTATCGTATCATCTGCAAAGAGCGATAGTTTGACTTCTTCTTTGCCGACTTGGATGCCTTTAATTTCTTTTTGTTGTCTGATTGCTGAGGCTAGGACTTCTAGTACTATGTTGAATAGTAGTGGTGATAATGGACATCCCTGCCGTGTTCCTGACCTTAACGGAAAAGCTCTCAGTTTTTCTCCATTGAGAATGATACTTGCCGTGGGTTTTTCATAGATGGCTTTGATAATATTGAGGTATGTGCCTTCTATCCCTACACTTTGAAGAGTTTTGATTAGGAAGGGATGTTGTACTTTGTCAAATGCTTTTTCAGCATCTATTGAGAGTATCATATGGTTCTTGTTCTTTCTTTTGTTAATGTATTGTATCACATTGATTGATTTGCGGATGGTGAACCAACCCTGCTGCCCTGGAATAAATCCCACTTGGTCATGGTGAATGATCCTTTTAATGTACTGTTGGATCCTATTGGCTAGTATTTTGGTGAGAATTTTTGCATCTGTGTTCATCAAGGATATTGGTCTGTAATTCTCTTTTTTGATGGGATCCTTGTCTGGTTTGGGGATCAAGGTGATGCTGACCTCATAGAATGAGTTTGGAAGTTTTCCTTCCATTTCTATTTTTTGGAACAGTTTCAGGAGAATAGGAATTAATTCTTCTTTAAATTTTTGGTAGAATTCCCCTGGGAAGCCATCTGGCCCTGGGCTTTACATATACAGTTTTAAGTTTAAAATAATTTTCCTTCAGGGTTTTGAAGCCATTGTTCCACCCTCTTCTAGGTTTCCCTGTTACTTTTGAGAAATTGGATTCTATCCTAATCAGATATTGGACCTCCTAGAGTGATGCATAATTTTCTTCCTTTTTTCCAGTTTAGACACTATCATCTTTGTGCTTTATAGATTTCTTCATTTTGATCTTCCAACATTATCTTCTGTTGAATTTGTGTATTTAAAAATATTTTAATTTCTAAGACTTCATTTATTCTGTTTCTGAAATACATTCATCTTAGTTCACAGATAAAATATTTTTCTTTTTAACTTTTTTTTTTTAAGATTTTATTTATTTATTTGACAGAGAGAGACACAGTGAGAGAGGGAACACAAGCAGGAGGACTAAGAGAGGGAGAAGCAGGCTTCCTGCCGAGCAGAGAGCCCGTGCGGGGCTTGTTACCAGGACCTTAGGATCATGACCTTAGCTGAAGGCAGACGCTTAACAAGACTGAGCCATCCAGGTGCCCTGATAAAATATTTTTCTGAAGATACATATGCTTTTCTTTCCTACTCTGCCAGCATTGATTTTTATTGTTGCTATTTTAAATACTAGTTTTTTGTTCATGTAGGTGACTTTCTTTGTATTTCTGGCTAGTCTTGACAATCTGTCATATATGAATGGCTCCCCTAAAAACTAATTGAAAGCTCTTTGTTCGTGGCCAGTGCTTGACAAGTGATAGGCTTCACTAGCACAGTGCTACTCAGAAATGCCACTCAGCGATATTTGTTCCTGTTGATGATAAAAAGCTTAGACAAGTAATAAAGAATTGGCAGGTCAGCAAGTGTAGGTGGACCAAATTTTGAGAAGTACTGCATTAGAGAATGATTGTCAGGGAGCCAGTCATTTGGCTGGAGGCCTTTTCTTTGGGGTTGTTCTTTAGGGACTTCTCTGGTCTTCTGCAGTAGGAAGAAGTCAAGGAGGGTCTGTTTTTTCCTGCCTTTAACTGCTTCTGCCTTGTCCCCCACCACACCTTCTGTTTTCCACTTTATGCATATTTCTGTATACCTGTCTCTCTGCATACCCCTTCACCTGGTTGTCTTCCATTACTTTCTCCAGATAAAAGTGATCTACCTGTGGGAGACAGTGATGGAGGTGAGAGATTGTCTTTCTTTGGCTGAGAGGGGTAGGGCGGAAGTCTTTGGATCTGACCATTCGGTTGTATATCATTTTCAGCTAGTTATGTTCAGGCCTATTCCTTGTAGCTATAACTTTTATGTCTAAGTCTGGGCTTCTGGGGCTGTGGACCACTGAGCATGCTTCTCACTGGTGTCCCCATTTGGACTGCAGCCTGCTTCTGTCCAGCTCAGTCATATCTCATCTGCTGTTTTCTAGAAATCTGAAACCACTTCTCTTTTTTCTACCCTTCTCAACTCTCTATCCTTTTGGGCTCATGTCTTTAAAAATTGTTTTAGATGATCATACAGTTAACTTTACTTTTTTTCTTATTGTGTATATTTCTGAGCATTTTAACTTATGTATAGATTCCCGTAACCATCATAGGATACAGAGCAGTACCATCAGCCTCTCAAAACTCCCTTCTACTCCTTTGTACTCACCATTTCCCTTATTTATAAACCCTGGCAACCGCTGATCTCTTTTCCACTCCCATAGTTCATCTTCTAGAATGTCATAAATGGACTTAAACTGTATGTAACCTTTTGAAACACTTATTTCATTTAACATGCCTTTTAAATTCATCTAAGATAATGATGCCTCCTACCTTTTCAATTCCTTTTTCATTTTACTGGGGTGAAAGAGAGAATAGATAAACTCTTGGAGCCAATTCTTAAACCATAAAATGCCTTTTTACTCTTTGGTACTTTTATAACATTTTTAAAGATCTTAAAAATAAAGTTGGTATGCACTGTCATTGATATTAATGGGAACTTGTGTGTTGGTGTGTTACAAGCTTTTTTATCCAGGGTAATGTTGAAGAAGACTGAACTCACACTGTACAGTACTTTGACTGTCAAAATTTGAATGCTACTTTGCTCAAGGACCAGAAATACAGGAGGAAAAAAAAAAAAGCTTTAAAAATACATGTTAATTTGCAGTTGAATTAGTGGTCTAAAGTAATCCTTGGAGTGTTGTCTTTCCTCTTTACAACAAAGCTTGTAAAAGACTAATTTATATATTACTGTCCACTTTCCGCTTTAGCTAGGGTTTCACTGCACAATTGTACTGTACTCTGTTTTTTATCATCTGTGTCTGAAAGATGCAATAAAAAGAGTATGGGCTTTAGAAGCAGGTTGACCTGGGTCTTATCTAAATAAACTGCCTTTACATTATTTAATCTCCTAAATCATTTGCTATTTCCTGTCAGTAAAATGGGAATTTTAGTACACACTTGACAGACTTTTGTTTAGAGGCATAAGGGAAATGATAGATGACAAGACATTTAGCAATAAAGTGTAGAAAAATGACAATGAACAATTCCCACTCCTTTTTGTCACAGGAAATAAACTCACCCTTGAACTTTTTGCTCTGTTTGATAGTTGGCATCTTCTTTCCCTTTTCATTCTTAGCATATGGCTTTGTGAATAACTGCTGATTTTCTTCCTACTTACCTGTTCTTAGTCTCCTTTATATATTTCTTGGTTATGTTCACTACATAAAATGTAGGGAATTCTTTGAGGTTGTGTTCCAGGCCCTTTCCTCCCTTTACATATACTCCCTGAGCAATCATAAAGTTCCTAGTCACTTATACTATGTTCTTTACACTGATGAATCTTTTCTTGTGCCTTGACATCTCTTCTAAGCTCTACATGGTTCAGTATGGATCTCTTCTTGGATTGTCTTTGCATTTTTCAAGCTTAAGAAGGCCAAAACAGGAATCATTTCATAATAGCGTTGGTTTTTCTTACATTCCTTGATAACGGTGAATGGTATGATCAACCACCTCATCAGTTAAGTCAGTAATCTCGCTGTCTTCTTCAGCTTCCCAATCCAATAAAATCACTATACTTTGGGGCACTTGGGTGGCTCAGTGGGTTAAGCCTTTGCCTTCAGCTTCCATCATTATCTCAGGGTCCTGGGATCGAGGCCCGTATCAGGCTCTCTGCTAGCAGGGAGCCTGCTTCCCCCTCTCTCTCTGCCTACTTATGATCTCTCTTACTGTCAAGTAAATAAATAAAATCTTTTTAAAAATCACTATACTTTGTTGATTTTTGAAGGCATGTCCTCATAGTTGGCTCTTTAATCCATCCCCTTATCTATACCCCTTTATCTACATCTTTCTGCTATTAAGTTATTTCAGATTTTATACCTTGTATTATTATTAACACCTAATGGACCTTTCAGACCTTTGTAATTCATGTTCAATCTAGCCTTTCACTACTACCAGAATGATCTTGAAATAGAGTTCTGATTTGGATAATTCACCCTATAAATCTTCATTTTTTATTTTTATTTTTATTTTTTATTTATCCATGTGGTAGAGAAAGAGAGAGTACACAAGCAGAGGGAGAAGCAGGCTCCCTGCTGAGCCGGGAGCCCGATGTGGGACTTGATCCCAGGCTGCTGGGATCAAGACCTGAGCCTCCAGGATGCTGGGATCATGACCTGAGCCGAAGGCAGATTCTCAACTGACTGAGCCACCCAGGTGTCCCCCTATAAACTTCTAAATGGCTTTATTCACCTTCAGGTTAGAATTTAAAATCACTAAGGGACACCTGGGTGGCTCAGTTGGTTAAGCTGCTGCCTTTGGCTCAGGTCATGATCCCAGGGTTCTGGGTCCCACATCAGGCTCCTTGCTGAGCACGGAGCCTGCTTCTCTGCCTGCCACTTTGCCTGCTTATGCGCACGCGTGCTCTCTCTGTCTCTCTGACAAATAAATAAATAAATAAATAAATAAATAAATAAATAAAATTTTAAAAAAATTAAAATCACTAAAATCTCACCCCTGCCTTCCACTGTTCCCTCACACCCTCATTATTTGTCTTTCTGCCAACCAAAGTATTTGCAATTCCCTAAGACATCTGTTCACCTTCTCTTTTTAGCCTCTGTCTATGCTATACCTTCTGTCTGGATTTTGTTGATACTTTTGTTTCTCTTTACCCAACTTTCTCTTCCATAATAAAAGTTAATATCTGTAGGGGTTCCTGGATAGCTCAGTAGTTTAAGCAGGGGACTCTTGATTTTGGCTCGGGTGGTGCTCTCCACATGGAGTCTGCTTGGCCCTCTCCCTGTCCCCAAACGTGTGCTTTCTTTCTCTCTCTCAAATAAAATCTAATTTTTAAAAGATTTTATTTATTCATTTGACAGAGAAGCAGCAAGAGAGGGAACACAAGCAGGGGGAGTGGGAGAGGGAGAAGCAGGCTTCCCGCTGAGCAGGGAGCCCGATGCAGGGACCCTGGGATCATGACCTGAGGGGAAGGCAGATGCTTAACAACTCAGCCACCCAGGCACCCCTCAAATAAATAAAATCTTTAAGATGATAACGTTTATTGAATTATATCATTTAATCTTCATAGCCACCCAATGATATGGTGGATACTTTTATCCATTTTACAGATAAACTGAAGTATGAAACTTGCCTTCATTCATAATCACTATTAAGTGAGAGATTCAGGCTCTGACTTCAGGTTTTAACTACGATATTCTTTCTCTTTTCAGTACACCTAGGCATCTGTTTTAAAGTTCCTGCAGGAAATCATGCTTGATTCTAAATCCAAGTTATTAATCATGTTCTTGCTCTAAGCCAAGAATGCCTTTTAATCTCTACTCCATTTATTCTATTGGACCCTGCTAACTACTTCATTTATTTTAGTTCCACAAGACTCTGCTGAAATTTAGTCTTTTTATTTTTTTATTTATTTTTACAAAGATTTTATTTATTTATTTGACAGAGAGAGAGAGAGAGAGATCACAAGTGCGCAGAGAGGCAGGCAGAGAGGGGGAAGCAGACTCCCTGCTGAGCAGAGCCTGATGTGGGGCTCAATCCCAGGACCCCAAGATCATGACACAAGCCAAAGGCAGAGGCTTAACCCAATGAGCCACCCAGGCGCCCCTGAAATTTAGTCTTTTTAAAACCTTCCTAATGACTGCTATCTTCCTTGAATCTCCCATAAGCAACTTTTGCTAAACCAGTACCTAAGACTCATTTGTATCCACATCATAACTTACTATTATGTGTTTATTACCTTCCTAATTAGATTATATGCTCCAGAAGGTTAGGGATTTAAAAAGTTTTTCCCTGAACATACTGCAAAGTGTGAGACTGATAGTAGGTAGCCAATAAATTATTGTTCAACAAGGAGTGAACTCATCAATATATTTTAAATACTTTTTCATACATAAGGATTTTAGAGCTAGAGACAATCCAAAGCCAGTCCTTAACTTAAATGATGAAAAGACTGAGACTTGAAGTTATGTAAATTATTTAATAATGAATACAGCAACTAAAAGACCCAAGTGTTTCTTGATTCCTAACTGTAATAAATAAGGAATTATATTGAAGTACTATGTTTTCTGTAGCTATTAGTTTTTGTACATTAAATTTCACATGAAGCTCTTCTACTATATTGTTTTTATAAAACTGGAAATGGATTAAGCATGGTTCCAGAATTGAAACCCACATCCAAATCAACACAAATCTCTTTTCTGGCTTTCCTCTTTTTATTTATAGATGCTATAGGCAGGGTCAAAGTAAGGATTGTAATCTTGTTTTTTAAAGGAAAAGAAGAGTTGAATAACTGATTTGGTAACTTTGCATAAGTAACTGTGAATTATTTTCACTTAGTATTTTCACACAAACTTATCTTCCTGACAAGGCTTAAATTAACCATAACCTACTTCACATTTTCCGTATATCTAAATAGTGTACTGCCAGTCCTAATTTTCAGAAACCCTCTGAAGGAAATATTTTCTAATCATGTCTAGTAATCTAATAATAATTTTCCAATATTGCAAACAAACCTCAAACTGATGTTTAAGAAAGGAAACTTTTGAAAATAACTATTCTTATTTTTTTAAGGTTTTATTTATTTGACAAACAGAGATCACAAGTAGGCAGAGAGGCAGGCAAAGAGAGGGGGAAGTAGACTCCCTGCTGAGCAGAGAGCCCGATGTGGGACTCATCCCAGGACCCTGAGATAATGACCTGAGATGAAGGCAGAGGCTTTAACCCACAGAGCCACCCAGGCGCCTTCAAAATAACTATTCTGCTACAGAGGATGAACTTACGAATTTAGAAGCATTTCAGGTGTGCTTGAGAAGATCCAAAAAGTTTGATAGGCACCCAGGCAAATTTCAGGTATATTTTTATGTCAGGATAATCACAAGTTACAGAACAAGAGCAAAGAGACAATGGGTGAGGAATCCTGGGACTGAAAAATGTTTGAAAGAAGTATAATGAATATCCAATATTTTTTGAGTGTTTATTCTCAATAAGTTCTTTCATGTGGCATACTATTCATTTAACCAATAATTACTGAGTATTTTCTATGTGCCAGTTATTAGTCCAGATACTGCAAGTACAGCAGTGAAGAAAACAGTTGTAAACAGTCATTATCTAACTTAACTCTTTAAAAGGATCATCACTGTGTGGAAAATAGACTCAAGTGTAAAAGTACAAGTAGGGAAGCCAATTAAGGCTTTTATAGTCATGCAAGCATGAGGTGGTGGGTTGGCCTGGAGTGGTGGTAGCAGTAATGAGAAGTGGTCAGAGTCAGATTATATTTTGGAAGGCATATGTATTCTACAGGATTTTCTAATGGGTTAATTTATAGAGTATGGTAGAAGACAGAGTTTTGGGCTTGAAATGAAAAAAGAAAAGCCTTGGAAATAGGGGGTGGAGAGTAGAATTCAGTTTTGGTCATAAGTTTGAGATGCCTATTGGACATCTAAGTGGCGATATCTGGGGTGAGGAAAAGGTCAGGCTGGAGAGTTGCCCACACACAAATGGTATTCCATGGCATTTCGATGAAATCACAAAAGGGCTGAGTGTTAAAAAATAAAAAAAAGCTGGTACTCTGAAATTTAGAGATTAGAGGATGAGGTTTAAGGAACCTAAAAACATTGCTGAAATGGACAACCATCAAAAGGGTAATGTATGGAGGGAACTCCTTAAGACTGCTATATATGTTTTATATGTTACATATTATACTGTATGGCATTTATGGCTTATTTCCAAATTAAAACAAAGTATATTGTGAAGGAGTGATCAATTATGTTAAATGTTGCTTATGGAAAATTTAAATATTGAGACTGACAGTTTATTTAACAATGTAAAAGCCATTGGAGATCCTAGGAAAAGTACCAAAAGCCTGCCCAAAATGGGATTTAAAAAAAGACTAGGAGAGAAAGAAAAGACAAGTATAAAGAGATCTGTTTTTTATTTTGAAGAGAAATGGGATGGTAACTTAAATGTTTGTTTAATATGGGAATATGTTTGTATACTGATGGAATGATCTAGTAAAAAGGGGGAAATTGTACTAAGTGACATGCAAATAAGGATCTACATCTATTTTAGGATCTAGTTTATGTGAATCTTTGTTCTTTTTGGACAGAGCCATGTGTCCTTCTTTAAGTATATTGATCTATTACCCAGTATATATCATTAATTCATCTACTGGCTAACCTTTAACCCTTTAAGCAGTACTAGGGGATCAGTAAAAAAAAATTTTTTTTTAAATCTCTGTTCTTGAGAAGTTTACAATCTAGACAGAGAAAATGTAAGACAGCACATAACTTTAACAAAGTTCAAATTCTAGACAATCTAATTTTTAAAAATTTGTATCTCCAGGTATTGATACCTGGTAACTGTCCTCAGGGATTTGATCACAGTGCATAATACAGAGAGGAGATTAAGCCTCTCAGTCCTTATCTAGGGAAGAGATGAATTGGCTATCTGTAAATCTTGGTGAGGACAAGAACCTGAACTGGGGAAGAAAACTTGGTGGATCTAACCCAAAAGATGAAAATATTAATTTTGATATTACTAATTTTTATCTACACATTTCACCTACACTGAACCCATATATCATTCACTTTCTATTTGAAATCACAATGGAATAATTAGAGTTTGTAAAAAGGTGGAAAGGTAAATATTTTTACACAGGGTAAATATGTTTATATGTATACACGTTTGGTGGGCACAGAAAATAAAGATATTTGCAATGTGACATTATTTAGGCAAAATCGATACAAGATAGGCTGTGTGCAATAATCGCACTGCCTAGCAACTCCAATCAAGGAAGTGCCCTGTGCGACCTGAAACTGTGGGACTTAACTAAGAGCCCAGATTTTCCATTCCATTTTTTGCCCCACAATTAAATTTCCTCCCTCTTTTCAGCATTTTCCCAGACAAGGAGAAACGAGCAAACAGCTTCTGCAATTTCAGGACACTGTGGTAGAGTTTCTTGCGTGGGGAGTTCTGCAGCATCCGAAGGTACAAGATAAAAATTGGTATCTCGACGCAGCTCCTTACAGCATATACTCAACACAAGGAACAATAACGCCCTCACAAAGTTCCATCAGCGGAGAAAACGGACTGTATCCGTGTAAGAGGAGTTATCCTTTTTGTTTCGCATTTCGTGCAGCTTCACAACAGTGAAGCCAACCCAGTGTTCTTTCAACGTTTTAACAATGGTTCCAAGGTTGCTAAGTTTTAAAAACACCTTCTCTTTCTAAATACACTAATTGTCTACGATAGGTCTCATATTAATTTTACGTAAGCTAGTTAAAAAGTACATAACACTTCACTCTTAGCCTCTCTGGTCTCAGAAGTCGTTTGCTTTTCCCAGCCTTAGCTCCTACAACCACCGCCTGAAAGGCCTTGGCCAGGTTGGGAACGAGCCGAAGAGACAGAAACGGCCAGTCGGCTAGAGTGGCCACAGCCGTACGGCCGCTCTCGCTTTCCTTTCGTTCTCTATGGTTAGAGAAGCTCAAGCCCAGCCTCCGCCCGGAAATATTTATGTTCCCTGACGCTTGCGCAAGGCCAGAAGGTGGTTCCGGTTCCGGTGTGGGGAGTTTCGTTCTTGGTGGTCGGTTGTCGCGGTTGGTGGGTATTAACTGAGCCAAGATGCTGCGGAATTTGCTGGTGAGGAGCTTCTCGGCTTGGGTTCTTATTGTGGGGCGGGAAGGTCGGGAGTGGAGGCTGAGGGGCCTTGACTGAGAAACCTCTCCTGGGAGGGAAGAAAGGTGAAAAAGGCGACTTCCGAAGTCACCTTGGTCCGTGTGTCCTTTTCGCCTGCCGTTACTTTCCCTTTTACCTGTTCGTCTCGCCCCAGGCTGTGGTGGGTAGATGAAGGGAGTGGAGAGGCTGAGAAGGTGACCAGAGGTGAGTTAGGCAGCCTTGGGTTCTTAGTGGCCACCCTTAAACCTATAGGCCGTTCATGAAGTCGTACCTCTGATACGAGTAAAACTAAGGTCCAAGTGGGAAGTTTCTGATAACCCGGAAGCCTCAGACAGAAGATGTTCCAATGTATTTTGATAGGCTTTAAATTTCAACGTTTCTGAGCTTTGTGAGCATGAGAATGGGGTTTTAAAAGCAGGTTATTCACTTTTGGCTGGGACTTTGGGAGCAGCCATGGCAGAAGTGTAGTGTTGCTTTCCTCGGGCGGTTCTGCAGTGTCAGTGACCTCCACTCCTCCACCGGCTTTGACCATGTGAAATATTTTCCTAAAATTTCGAAAAAGAGAAGGAAGAGGTAACCGCGACCGTTCTTTTTTGTGATTATTCAGTAAGGTTTTATTTAGCCTCAGGGCATCATTTATTTTGGAATATAGAGTGCATATTTGTTTCATTATTTAATTCAATTGGGTATATAATACAGGTTTCTTTTTTAAAAGAATTATAGCCTATTAAAGATTTGTTTTAGGAAAAATGTAATGGGAAAGCATTTTAATTAAGTAGGAATCATGCCATTTTGTTTTCGTATCAAGTAACAGATTTTTAATATAGTAGAGTATTAAATGAAAATACTTGAACTTAGTGTATTTTGTAATCACTCTTTATCTTTGTAATATGTCAACATTTTACTCAAGATTATATAATGCTACAATTCAGGTAAATATTTTTCTTTTGCTTAGAATCTGCATGAATTGCTGCTTGAATGTGGTTTTTGGAGACTGCAGAATTTTAATATAAAGGGTAGTGGATGGACAACCAATTGCAAAACTTGGCTGCTGGTTTAGAATTCTTACTGACAAATTGGATTTGTCAGTCTTAACTGTCAGTTTCCCTCTTCTGTAATAGTAAAGATTGGAAATGGTTGGTTCTGAAAGTTTCTGTAAGACTTAAATCTGCCTAACAGCTGTGGATTTTTCATTTCAGGCTCTTCGTCAGATTGCCCGGAGGACCATAAGTACTGCTTCACGCAGGCAGTTTGAAAATAAAGTTCCAGAGAAACAGAAGCTGTTTCAGGTACTGAAATATTTTATAGACAATTATTACTTGTAAGTGTAATTACCAGAAGGTGGAGATAGGAAGTAAATTTGGCCATGTTTGATTGTTACTGATCCTGCTGTAATAGCAAAAGAATAATAAACTATTGATAGCTAACTAGGCATTTGCTGTATGTAAGAGGCCCTTGGGGAAGCAGAAGAAATGAGAGGGAAAGGGTATATCAAAGACACTTTGAAGAAGTTACATGGGTTGGCACTATTTGGGGTGGTTGCATGAGAATAGACAAACATAGAAACAGAAAGAGCCGAGAAACAGAACAAATTTATATGTAGAAATTGAATGTATGTTAAATGTATGTTATGCTATTTCACATCAATGAGGAAACGATACGATAAATTGGTATTGGAAAAATAAAGTTCCATCCCTTCTGTATTGTATATTAGAAGATAAATTGCAGGGGTGCCTGGGTGGCTCAGTTCGTTAGGGATCTACCTTTGGCTCAGGTCATGATCCAAGGGTCCTGGGATTGAGCCCTGTGTTGGGCTCCCTGCTCAGTGGGGAGCCTGTTTTCTCCCTCTCTGTGTCTGTTCCACAACCACCTGCCACTTGTGCTCTCTTTCTCGTGCTCTCTTTCTCAAATAAATAAAATCTTAAAAAAAAAAAAAGATAAACTGCAGATATAAATGCTTCTCCTGCAAAACATATTAGAAGAAAATATATTTTTTCCAATTTTTTTTTTTAAGATTTTATTTATTTATTTGACAGAGAGAGATCACAAGTAGGCAGAGAGGCAGGCAGAGAGAGAGGGAGAAGCAGGCTCCTCGCTGAGCAGAGAGCCCGATGCGGGGCTCGATCCCAGGACCTTGGGATCATGACCTGAGCCGAAGGCAGAGGCTTTAACCCACTGAGCCACCCAGGCGCCCCTATTTTTTCCAGTTTTATTGACCTATGATTGACAAGTAAAAATTTTATAGAGGGAACACGTTCTGTTGTTTTTTTTTTTAAGATTTTATTTATCTGACAGAGATCACAAGTAGGCAGAGAGGCAGGCAGAGAGAGGGGGGAAGCAGGCTCCCCGCCAAGCAGAGAGCCCGATGTGGGGCTCGATCCCAGGACCCTGGGATCATGACCTGATCCGAAGGCAGAGGCTTTAACCCAGTGAGCCACCCAGGTGCCCCCACTCTCTGTTTCTAAAATAAATAAATCTTTTTAAAAACTCTTTTCTGCAGAAATAGTAGCATGAGAATATTAAAAAAGGAAAAAGGTTCATTATAGGACTTTTAATACCAAAAAAAACCCTGACAACCTAAATATGCATTAATAGGAGACTAGCTAGTTCAGTTATGATAATTTTGCACACTGGAATGATCTATAGCCATTAAAAGGAATAAGGTGGGCTTAAAAGGACTGACAAGATGGTTTTTAAGATACCATTAAGTAGGGGCACCGGGGTGACTCAGTCATTTAAGCGGTTTTCATGATCTCAGAGTCCTGAGATCAGTGCCTGAGCAGGGAGTTGGCTTGGAATTTTCTCCCTATTCCCCTTGTGTGTGTGCATGCATGCATATGCTGTCTCTTTAAATATATAAATCTTAAAAGAATATATTTATGGATAGGTACCTTGATGTTTTGTTAATGGTGGTTTTCACATAAGGAAAGATGGTGGGATAGAGTGGTTAGCCTTTATAAGTAGTTAAATTATTAGTGATATTTTTGTTTTGTTTTGTTTTCCTGGGGTGATCTCTGGTTTTTCCCAAATAAAATTTTAAGTGGTTAAAAAGTATTCTATACTGATCGTCCTTGATTTCGATGGGGTTATGTCATTACATAATAATAACCTATTATAAATGGAAAACATTTTAATTTGAAGATTCATTTAATAAACTTAACCTACTAAATGCAGCTTAACCTACCTTAAGCTCAGAACACATACATTAGCTTATAGTTGGGCAAAGTCATCTAACAAAGTCTTTTATAATAAAATGTTGAATATCTTATGTAATTTCTTGAATACTGTACTGAAAGTGAAAAACAGAATGGTTTTATGGATACAAAATGGTTATAAGTGTATTGGTTGTTTAAATTCCTGATTGTGTGGCTGTCCGGGAGTTGTGGCCAGCTGTCACTGCCCCGCATCTTGAGAGAGTATTGTACTGCATATCACTAGCCTGGGAAAAGGTAAAAATTCAGAATTTAAAGCATAGTTTCTACTAATATGTATTACTTTCACAGCATTGTAAAGTTGAGAAATTGTAAGTTGAACCATTTTTAAGTCAGAGACCATTGTATGTTGCTTAAAAATAAAATACTTGTATTTAATAGATGTATTAAATATCTACTGTATGCCAGGTGCTGGACTAGGAGTTAAGGTTATAAACAACCCCCCCCCTTTTTTTAAGAAAAAAATAAATCTTATGATTAAATCTAAAGTGTGATGGTTACTGATCTTTTTAAAAATTCAGTTGATGAGCTCAATCAATACGTTTTCACAGCTGTAACATTTATATATTCCTCGGAAAGAACATGTTTATTGAATCTCACTAAATTTAAGAGAAAGCATATTGACTTTTGGGAGTTCCTATTTTAATAATTTAGTGGATGTAGAGTCAGAATCAGGAAAATTGTAGTCTTTTCATTTTGGTGTTTACAATATTTTAATTCCAAGGGTTTAAGGAGGTACTTAATTTTATATAAGTGGATTAGTCTTTTCTGAACTTAGTTGAAAACAGATCACACATGTATTAATTATTATCATTTTTTAATCTAGGAGGATAATGGAATTCCGGTGCATCTAAAGGGTGGAGTAGCTGATGCCCTCCTGTATAGAGCTACTATGATGCTTACAGTTGGTGGTAAGCTATCTGGAGTGCTTGACTTACAGATAAGTAATAGGAGGGATAACCAACAACGTCATTGCTTTTACTTTGCTAGTATTTTAACATAGGAAGTCTCTCTCCAATGAAATCATAATGCTTTGCATGTAAGAGATTCAAGAAGATGATTGATAACATATAAGAGTATTTTAATATCTTAAATAAACCAGTAACGTTTGATGAGTATTTATGACACAGGTAACTTTCAGAGTGTGCTCATGGTGGCTCTGCAGGTCCTGTACTCTACCCCATCTACTGTGACATGGGCTTTTTGGACATTTTTACTGTGATACATAATAAAAAACATTTTACACACCTACATTAAACATCCATGTTTATGACAGAAACAAAACCTGTATAGAGCAACACTTATTACAGTACCCAAAAGTGCTTTGATATTTTTTCTGTGGTTTGGGCAGGTCTGTTGTTCAGTATTAGCAGTGGAATATCACACATTGGTATACTTGGAGCAGAATTAAGAATTTGAATGATTACTCTCTGGGGGAGGAAGGGAAACAATATTTGGGAGATTACTGTTTGCTTGTCCTGTTGATAAGAATGCCACATTAAGGAATTTTTGTAACCCTTGTATTAAGTCTGTAATGTGTCCTTATGTAAAAGTTGAAGAAATTATGTTAATTATTCAAGATAATACTGCCTCTGTGTGGGAAAGCTGAAATTTGAGCTCTGATTACAAAGTCCTTCTGCTCATGCCAAGGCGCTTTCTTTGGCTTATATTGAATACAGCGAAGGGACATTTATGGATGAAGACAACAATTAGATAGTAGCATTTGGGCTCTCAAGATAAAGTCCTAAATTCTTTTTTTCTTTTTTTAAAAGATTTTATTTATTTATTTGACAGAGAGAGATCACAAGTAGGCAGAGAGGCAGGCAGAGAGAGAGGAAGGGAAGCAGGCTCCCCGCTGAGCAGAGTCCGATACTGAGCAGAGAGCCCGATACGGGGCTCTATCTCAGGACCCTGGGATCATGACCTGATCCAAAGGCAGAGGCTTTAACCCACTGAGCCACCCAGGTGCCCCCCTAAATTCTTTTTGATCAGTGTGACTATTTCTTAGGTATTCTGGTAGTTAGTTTTATTTTTTCTTATTTATTTATTTTTTTATTATGTTCAGTTAGCCAGCATATAGTATATCATAAGTTCTGGTGGTTAGTTTTAATAATTTTTCACTTATTAGCTATTACATTAAACTTGATAACTTAAATGTATCACTCTTGGTTTTACATTGATAATACACTTTAGGGAATGCTTGCATATTTTGACCTCTTTTTTGATATTTGAATCATTCTTTTTTTTTTTAATTTTTTTTTTTAAGATTTTATTTATTTATTAGAGAGAGAGAGTGAGCACAGGCAGACAGAGAGGCAGGCAGAGGCAGAGGGAGAAGCAGGCTCCCTGCCGAGCAAGGAGCCCGATGTGGGACTCGATCCCACGATGCTGGGATCATGACCTGAGCCAAAGGCAGCCGCTTAACCAACTGAGCCACCCAGGCATCCCTGATATTTGAATCATTCTTAGCATTTCTCAGGCAATCTTAGGTTAAAATGGAAATGACCTTTACATATGTTCTTAATCTTATTTAAAAATTTTTTTACATGTTATCATCAAGTTGACAAATACATTATTGTACTGTATCTAACACTTTCTGTAGAAGTTAACTGATACTAAACCTAGATTAGGGATGCCTGAGTGGTTCAGTCAGTTAAGCTTCAGCCTTTGCTGGCCACTCCCCCTGCTCATGCTGCCTTTCTCTCTCCCTGTCAAATAAATAAGTAAATTCCTTAAAAAGAGAGAGAGATTAGATGTGTTTAACATATATTTATTTTAAATTTTGCCAGCACCTATCAAAATACTTTTATGTTCCCACAGAAGTAGTGTTAATGCCAGACTTGACTCTTTCTCCCATGACTTCTTAGCTGGAATATTAGGTTTACATGTAAATCTTGGATTTTCTTATAAGTTCTTTTTTTGTTTCTTTTTATTTTTCAGGAACAGCATATGCCATATATCAGCTAGCTATGGCTTCATTTCCCAAGAAGCAGGATTGACTTCAGTTTATCATCTCAGCAGGCAGTTGGTTCAGTTTCGTTCAGCTCTCTATGGACCAGTAACTGATAAATAAATGAGTTATTTGGGGATCAATATTTATTGACTTATACTAACTGCCACCAATAAAGCAGTCTTTACCATGCTTTGTCTTATTTTATCACTTTATACCAATACTTTTAATTTTTTTTAAAGATTTTATTTATTTATTAGACAGAGATCACAAGTAGGCAGAGAGAGAGGAGGAAGCAGGCTCCTTGCCAAGCAGAGAGCCCGATGGGCTCGATCCCAGAACCCTGGGATCATGACCCGAGCTGAAGGCAGAGGCTTTAACCCACTGAGCCACCCAGGCGCCCCTACTTTTAACTTTTGGTCAGCCTTGTAAATCTTAGGTAGGGACCAAACAAAAAAAAAAAGGTTCTTTTGTCATTGGGGTCATATAAAATACCATTGTGATATTAGTGAATTTTTATTTATGTAAATTATTTAATATAATATAGCAGCTCAGACTTTTAAATTTTTTTTTTTTTGTCAGAGAGAGAGAGAGAGCGTGCACACAAACAGGCAGAGTGGCAGGGAGAGGCAGAGAGAGAAGCAGGCTCCCCACTGAGCAAGGAGCCCGATACGGGACTCGATCCCAGGACCCTGGGATCACGACCCGAGCCAAAGGCACCGACTTAACCCACTGAGCCACCCAGGCGCCCCAATAGAGCAGCTCAGACTTTTATACAGTGGTCTTCAGCCTTAAATGAATGTGACCCTTGAAAGCATATTTCTTTGAATTTCTTCCCTCTCTGCTATGCATATGGGGGGATATGCTAGAATCTAGGGTTAGTGGAAGCAGATCAGTTTTGGCTCCTGGGTTCAAGTGTCTTTCTCTTTCTCAGCTATGTTAGCATATGTTTAAATCTTGAATGTGTTTTGCAGCTTAGAATTAGGCTTTAGTAGAGAAGACAGAAAATAATTCAGGACTTGTTCTTTCACACTAACAATTGGCTTCTGTACTGTGTAACAAAGGGTAACTTCCTATAAAATACTTAGTTCGTTTCTTTTTTTTTCTTTTTTTTAAGATTTTATTTATTTGACACACAGAGATTACAAGTAGGCAGAGAGGAGGAAGGAGGCTCCCTGCTGAACAGAGAGCCTGATGTGGGACTCGATCCCAGGACCCTGAGATCATGACCTGAGCTGAAGGCAGAGGCTTAACCCACCGAGCCACCCAGGAACCCACTTAGTTCATTTCTAAAAGCTATCTTTTAGGGGAACCTAAGGAGTCAGGCTTGGTCATCTCTGCTAGGTATATGTAACACTGAAGTTTAGAGACTAGGTGCATTCGATCTAGGGGAAATCAATAAAAGTTTATAAACTTCAGTTTCTGGAAGTAGAAATGCCTGGGTAGCTTGGTTATGTGTCCAACTCTTGATTTCAGCTCAGGTCATGAACTCAGGGTTGTGAGATCAATCCCTCTGTTGGGCTCCTCACTGGATGTGAAGCCTGCTTAAGATTCTTTTCTGCACCAATCCTCATCCCCTCCCCCTCTGCCTCTCTAAAAAATAAACTTCAATTTCTGCATAAAATTTGAGAAAATATATTTGGAAAAAATTGAGCCAAATGTGAAATAGCCAATCTAAGTCTTCATGTTGAAACATTAAAGTATAAATCCATTTCAAAAAGTACCTAATAGGAGATGTCTCAGCCTTGAATCTCAGACTAGAAAGGATCTTGGTAGCCATACCATGCAGGAATGCCCAACTTCTGACAGAATCCTATTACTAATACCAGCAAAGAACACTGCTTTGGAAGGAAAGGGGTAGAGTAAATAACAGACATCTCTAAATGCCAAGCAAATTCTTAGGTTGGGCTGGAATTTGGTCCAGTTTGGTGATTTGGAGCTAAAAAGCAACCACTGGTAATATTTTGAAACAAGCTATATTTGTCAGCATCTTACAAAGAACTTCCCATAAGTGTGATTTGAAATGCTTTTATGACATTTAAAAGATACTGCTATGTAGTAAAAAAGTGATACCCTCTGATAGCCTTCATGTCAGTATTGTGAGAGGTGCTTTATACTATTTTTGACATAATTTAGAAAACATTTTTCCATGTGAAAATGTTCTGTTTGGGCTATGTTAATATGGCAAGATTGGATAAAGTAAAAGTAATTGAACACTTAAGATACTTGAAATTTTTAAAAAATAAATGCTGAATTTAAGTATTTACCCTTCACTTAAAAAGTCTGCATTGTGGGTCGCCTGGGTGGCTCAGTGGGTTAAAACCTCTGCCTTCGGCTCAGGGTCCTGGGATGGAGCCCCACATCAGGTTCTCTGCTCAGCAGGAAGCCTGCTTCCTCTTCTCTCTCTCTCTGCCTGCTTTTCTGCCTACTTGTGATCTGTCTGTCAAATAAATTTTTTTTAAAAAGTCTGCATTGTAACCAGGGGTGGAGATGCGGGGAGACCAAGGGGCAAGATTCCAGAGTAAGGGTTGCTGGACAGAGTCCTGTGAAAATGTCTGCTATACTTAGCATTTAGTGAGAGAGCTGTTAAAATTATTGATAGATTTCAAAGACTAACCAAAAGTCCTCAGAATAGAGCCCTTAAGAGGTGTTGAAAATGTGGCCTTTGGGATACAAACTTCATTCCAATCTCCTTTTCTATATCATACAGTATGATCTCTTTGAGATGAGTATCCATTAATAAGTAGAAGGAATTCTGTGATGTTATCCCATTAATATGAATATCATAGGAGATATATCTAATTGTGTTATAATTGGTATTATGCTCAAAGTTACATTTGTCGTCTATAGCTGTTCTAAATGAAATTAAACTATTTACAAATGAAACAAACTCAGAGGGCATGCAATTTACACAAAGCTACAAATAAGATAGAAGATTTCAAATCCACTTTTGTCTGATTCTTAAAGTTCGTGGTCTTTCCAGTATACTTT